>MAPW01000139.1:0-89227 GCA_001689995.1 Tilletia indica
ACCCTAGGCGAGCATTTATTTCGAGTCAGAGCATCCTAACCGGCAACCGCGAGCTTTACTGACACTCTTCCCTTTTGTCCTTGGGTACTTCCTACAGTTTCCGTACGAGCGGTACAGGGACCCTCACCGTGATATATTCTGTCATATGACGTGACGAGATTTTCGGGCCAATCTCGCGCCTTCACTTGGCCCTTGACAAAGTCCCCGACGTTTGAAACAACTACATCTTTGTCCCCAACGGCCAAACGGGCTCGGGAGCGGCACGCGGCATTTGTCGAAACTCGAAACCCTATTCGCAAACTTTCAAATCTGCACAGGTCCCTCCCCAAGAAACGACCGATCTGTTGCAGCTCGCCGCAAACGATTTCAACTTTTCACGGCCGTCAAATTCTTGTGTAGGTTTGGACATCCAAGACAAAGTACCAAAAGGAGACCATTAAGGCTCCGAACTTTCAAACCACAGCACCACTCGGCACTCACCAAGTCACCATTCACACATTCACACTACAAACCAGCTTCACAGCAAGCAAATATCTTGACCAACACAGTCGAATTCAAATCTCCAAACGGGCGGTAGGTGTTGAGAAAGACAATTGTATGAGAGATGGCACTGGTTTGGAAATGTCGTAACTAATGTGGAGCAGTGGTCGGCATCGACTAAGGTCTAACATTTTTCGATTTGAAAGTCCAAGTCCAAGACTAATGTTCCAAAAGTTCAAAGTTTCAAGTCCAAGTCTAGAGTCTAGACTTTAATTACAAAGTCAGACTAAAGGTCTGGTACAACGTTTTGGCCCAAATAGTGACTTTATTGGGACTGTTATGACTGAAAGTCCAACTGTTAAGACTTAAAGTCGAAAACGGATTTTTTTTAGCCATTTCAAAATATCGTTTTTTGAAAATATCAGCCTCAAATTCGACTTTAAGTCACGATAGAACAGAATTTTGGTCACATAGTCGCTCAGCCGTGTGAGTATTGAACTAAAGTCCAAAGAAGTCCAAGCATTTTGGTGACTATTGGACAATAAGTCTGACTGATAGTCCAATAGTCTGACATTTCAAAGCAGTGTTGGACTTTCAGACTTTTTAAACTTTGAGTCTTCCCTCCCCGCGAAAAAGTCCAAGTCCAAGCTCAAGCCCAAAATTGTGAAAGTCTAAGCCCGAAAAAGTCTAGACTTCAAAAGTCTGATTGAAAAGTTCAAATGTCTGCCGAGTTGTTGCCAACCATTGATGTGGAAATAAGAGTTGTGGTGAATATAGGGCCTATTCAGTTCCGGGCGTACTCATAGCGCGTTCATATGAGTCTTGAGCGCCCGGCTTTGGTGAGCGTACGCTGGGCGCCTCGAAGCACCGGCGCACCCGTTCAGTTCTCTCATTTCTGAATCGACGGCCCGAAAAATTTATTTTCAGAAGGCCTCACCTTGGAGCGGGCGCACTCTCGGGCCCGCCCTTAGAGGTCGGTCCAACAGAGCGAGCACCCATCGTTCTGACCTGAAATACAATGTTCAACACATGTGTATTCACATTTTGGCCCGATTTTTTTTGGCATCGCCAGTCGCCGCGGTATAGTGACGTAGTGCCTCTCGCAGCTATGAACACCCTTGCCTTGTGCCTTCTCCTCGTCGCTCCTTCCTCTACTGCTTCTCTGGCGCAACACACATACGCCCCTTCTCCTTGCTCCGCACAGACATCTGCATGTTCCTTGGTTAATCCAACATGCCTACCCTTTGTCCGCCTCCTTCCACTCCAGCTCGAGTCGCGACTGTTGCGGGTCCGGCCTCACAGACTTCCAGCACAGCTGTTCCGGGCACGGTCACGCCTGCGTCCTCTGCTCCCCCCCAGCCCCAGCAGTGAAAGTCAAAAAAGAGAACTGCGTCTGGACTACGGCAGATGAAGAGTATCTTTTGCGCGTGCTAGAAGATACTAAAATTAAGGCTGAAATGGCTGAAAACGGCTTCAAAGATCAAAGTGAGTTCAATCATGCATACGGCCGCCTGCGGGTGTTAATAACCATTGTTTATGCGTCGGTTTTCACTTTCACTCACGGCCGGTAAAGTTTTCCCGGATGGCGACCATCTTTCCCCCAGACTTCAGTATCACAGTATGTACAGATTTCAGCAGAAGTCACTGCGCCCGTGGGGAGGGAGAACTTTCACAGATAGGGTCCCTTGAATTTATCACCCATGGACAGTGCTCGGCTCCGGCAATAGTCGCACGGGTTTTCGCATGGTCATAGTTATAGCCGTAGGCGTGTTTCGATTTTGAGAAATAGTCATAACGAGAGTCTGAATATAGCCTCTATGGTCGGCTATACCGTCTGGATTTTTTGGGCAGGCACTTGCGGCTATAATCTGACTATATCGACAATAGTGAATAGTCAGACATCTTCTATCTTCTCAACACCACAATCTCACAAGACAACCCACAATCCTCAAGATGACCGACCCAACAAACAATATCAACATCAGCTGCAGCAAGTCCAAGGTCATGCAAATCGTCGGCACTCTCAAGAAGGACGCTACGGAGGAGCCCCGAGCAGAGGTGCATGGCCACCATCCTACTTGTCCGACGCGCTCAACGCATCCAAGAGCGATGTGAGCGACCGCGACAGGCGAGTAGTGTGATAGACGGTACCCTGCACTCTCTGCACTTGACTTCCTTTTTCACTGCATTCCTCATTCTCTCACCTTCTCGGCCGATACTCTCCACGTGCATTCCTTTTTCCTTTCCTTTTTCCTTTCTTTTCTCTTTTCTTTTCCTTTTTCCCGCTCGCTTCCGATTCTCTCCCGCTCGCTCCCGATTCCCTCACGTGCTTTTCTCCGCTCTCACTTTTCCCACACCGTTGCCTAGCAACAGCGCGCTCTCGCTCAGATCACCTTCTCCACTGTTCTTAGCATTCTCTCTTGCTTTCCTCATCGAATCACACCTCACTTTCACTTGCAATAGCCTTGTCTATTACATGGTGATGAGAGGAGATTCTCTTCGCTAAACTGAACGACAGAATAGCACACCCACCCTCCCGCTCGCCTTTACATCTCACCCACTACAAATCATGCCACCCAAGACTGATCCTCCGACCACCAGGTCCCAGTCTCGCCTCGCCACCGCCTCTGGCGAAGGCGCTCCCTCCTCTGCCGAAACTCCCCCGGTCGAGACATCGTTCCCGACCACCTCGGACGAACCGGCCTGGGCTACGAATCTGGGGGCGCGAATGAACCAGATGCTTACGGAGCAGGCTCAGCTTCGCGCCCAAATGACCGACGTCTCCCGTCGCGTCAGTCGCCTCGAGGAACATCCCACGCGTCCATCAACCCCTTCTGAGGATCGCCCAGGTACTCCTGTTCGCGTCGAAACCCTCGTCACCCCGGTTTCGGTGTCCATTGATCGTCCCTCCGATGACGCTCGGGTTGCCACCTCCTCTGGTACGGGTCAGACAAGCGACCTCGCCTCCTCTCCTTTTCGAAGCCGCACCACTCCGGACGAACGAAACCGGATTGCCTGTGCCTTGGGAAGCACGGCATGAAGCTGAATGAGGTCCTTGGCGCCAGCGATGTCGAAACGCCCAGCGATACACCGCGACGCCGAGACGAGACCCCCACATCCGCTCCCACTTCTGCCCCCTCCTCTCGCCCGCTTACTTGCAAGCACGAGATCTTGGGATCTTTCGACGGGGATCCGCTCCGCCTCGAGAAGTTCTTGAGCAGAGTGCGCGACATTGCGCGCTCGGGTTATGTCGAAGGATGGGAAGCCGCGGTCGTGGCGGCAGTCCCGCAAGCATTGAAGGGGATGCCGAAGTATGGCACGGTGGCCTGACTGATCCGCAGATCAAGGCAATGCGGACGGTCGCCGATGTAGCTCGCGCCATGCGTGCTGCGTTCCCGGCCAATGGACCTCTGCAACGAAAAGAGGCCCGCGAGCGTCGCTGGAACACAAGAAAAGAATCAGCGATGTCCTACTACTTCGCGAAGGTTCAGCTTCTGCGCCAGGCGTTTGGGGATACGTACGAGGAAAGTGCTCTTGCACAGGACGTTGCCGACGGTTTGGAAGCTAGTATGCGCGCATACATCCGCCTTCCTGCTCAGCAACCCACCCTCGCTCAGCTTCAAACTGCCATCGCCGAGTGGGAACCGACTTGGCGGGAAGTCCATCGCGTCCCGTTGTCCTCCGGCGTCGAAGGTGGCGACAAGGTCGTCGGTGGCACGCAGGTTCGAACACATCGTCATCAGCACCGGGATCGACTGCCCCCATACGCCCTCCTCGGTCGGAACAGCGGAACTCACCTGCTGCCGCACAAGCCTCTACCTCGTCAGTAGCCGCCCCAACCCAGCCTTCGTTTGGGTCCTTGGCCTCGACGTACGATCCAGCTCGAGTCGTACCAGCGTCCGGCGATCAGCCTCGCATGTATCGCCGCCCAGATTCGACGAAGGTGATGCGTCTTGCCCGCAACTGTGGGAAGTGCGGAGGCGCACACTTCGACTTTGAGCACGATCATCTGCTCAGGTCGGGACAAGTCCACACGCTCACTTCACTCACCGACGATTATCCTGAGGTCGATGAAGCTGAGCTTGGGCTCGCCCCTTTTTGAGGGTCCGAAACGACGTTAAACTAATGGCGGGTGACCTGTCCACGTCAGCCCGCCCCCCTCCTCGTCCGCCCGATCTCGCGCAACGAGTCACTGCTGTTGTAGAGGAGAGAGAGGAGATCATCAGTCCACCTGTCCGTGATGACGTTAAACTAGACCAAGTCCGCGATGACGCCAAACTAGGCCATGTCCGTAACGACGTTAATCTAGACCAGACTCACCGTTCCCACTCCTTGATGTCTAAGCAGACGGGTTCAGGGACAGACGCCCCCCCTGACGAAGCTGTGGTGAAGTCGGATGCTGGATGGGAGGGAAGCGCCCCTCCGCTGCCAAGCAGCAAAGGATGTCAGCCAGATGTCCTAGACGAACTCGCGCATGAGACAGTTCGTCGCAGCCCTCGTACTCACTCTGAGTACGGATGCAAGAGTCGGGGGAGAGGGCTGCGTCTCCTCTTGGTCCAGAACGAGACCTCCCCCGGGGTACCGCACAGGCGTAGCCATGCGTGGTGATGACAGCGGGCCTGGACCACCAGCTGATCTGAGACCCCATGGCGCCGATACTCGGGGAGTACCGTCCTCCCCGACATTGCTTGACAGGCTCAACACTGATCTCCCGTTCCCCAACCCTGCAGATCACCCTCCCGCGTGTGCAGAGAGGAACCAGAGTCGCGTTTTGTCCCCGGAGAGGCCCATGGTGGGCGAGATCCACATCGAACCTCTGCCGCACTTCTTCAATGCGCGCACGTTCCCTGTGGACGTCAAGGAGAAACCTCTGCGTCAGCAGACCAAACGCAGCGGCAATGTGGTTGCAGTTCAACCCGGACCCGAGGTTGGCACTGGTAAGGCATACCGCCGCCATGCACCACTCACTACCCATATCCGCATCAATGATGCTAAAGGCGTCCCGTTGTCCTCCCTGCTCGATACCGGCGCGTCCCTGTCGATAATCGATCGCAACTTGCTAGAGATACTGGGGGGACAAGTGTCGGGTCAGCCGATGCCCATCAGTGGTTTAGGATCTGTGACATCTCACGGGTGGTGTCCATCACTTTCTTCCTCGACGCACGCGACGAGCGCGGATGCCCGGTCAGTGTCGAATGCGCAGTTGATTTCCATGTCCTCGAGGCCTTCGCGCCGGGACTCTGCCTCGGCCAGGATTTCATCAGCACGCATGGCGTCGCCATTCAGTCGCGGCGGGGCACCGCTATCCTGGAGACCGGTGGACACTGGACAGGCACTCTCTTTCTCCATCCACGAACACATGCCGGCTCCGTTTGCCAAGCAAGCAGAGCTCTGCGTCCTTCGCGATACCGTGGTTCCAGCTCGCTCGCATGCCTGGGTCCCCGTTGACACCGCCAGTCTCGCGCCCGGTCTCGATTACACTTGCCATCCCCGCCTGGCGGTGAATGCTGCGGAGAGTGTGCGTCTTGCCGGTCCGCTAGCCGTGATCGACTCCAACACCTCTCACGTGCTGCTGACAAACATGGGAGTGTCGGATGCTCTTCTGGACCGCCGCACGCCGGTCGCCGACGCCACTGTCGCCCACATTGGCGACGCCGCTGTGGAGGCCTCTCACACATTCACCTTGACGCCCACTCGACGCTCCCACCACCTCTATACTGCGCAGGAGTCTTCCTCTGCCTTGCCCGAGGTTGACGCGGAGCCGCTCGAAATGTGTGAACGGGTGGACAGTCTCGATATCGTCTCCCCGAACGTCGAGGCCGCTACTACGATGGTAGACGGTGTTTTCAAAGTCGGTGTTGACGCCTCCGGAGACCCTTCGCCTCTTCTGGTCGATGTCCTCCGTCGTCACCCTACAGCCTTTGCTCTCGATGGCCGCCCGGGCCGGGTGGTGGGCCATGAGATGCCGATCGACCTTGTCGATGATCGCGCCCTCCACCCCGAAGCACCTCGCCGCGCAAGCCCGGAGAAGCAACGCGCTATGGATGCCACCATTGACCAGCTGCTGCAATGGGACGTGATTGAGCCGAGTACTAGCCCGATCTCGTTCCCCGTGTTGATGGTTCGCCAGTACGAGAAATGGCGCTTCTGTGTTGACTATCGGCATTGAATGCCAATACGATTCCAGATTCGTACCCCCTCCCTACCACCGACGCCATCTTCAACTCCCTGGCCGGCAAACGCGTGTACAGCTCCTTGGACGCAATCCGGGGGTATCACCAGTTGCCCGTTCGGGAGGAGGACCGGTGGAAGACGGCCTTTACGTGTCATCGGGGCCTTTTCCAGTACAAGACCGTACCGTTCGGGCTGCGGAATGCGCCTGCTGTCTTCCAGCGTCTGATGGATTCCTTGCTGGGCGAGCTTCGCTGGAAAGTCGCTGTGGTGTACATCGACGACGTCGTCGTCGCCACCCGGACCATGAGCGAGCATGTGGCTGCCCTCGAACTCCTGCTGACCAGGGCGGAGCGGGTCGGCCTGCGTTTTAGTCCGGCCAAATGTACCTTCGGTGTCCCTTCCTTGGTGCTGTTGGGGAGGAAAGTGTCGGGCGCCGGCGTCGCGATATGGTCCGATCGAGCACGCGCTGTGCTGGACCTGCGTCGGCCGGTGACTTTGAGGCAGCTCTACCACTGTATGGGACTGTTCGGGTACTACCGCTCCTTTATCCCGGGCTTCGCCTCCATCGCGGCGCCTTTGACAGCTCTGACGCGCGGTTGGAAATACGAGCGCTGTGGGGACCGCTCTCGGTTGGTGGGCGAGGATGGTTCCCCCGCGAACGCCGACCGTGTGGAAATCCCTTGGGGCGACGCTCAGCAGGCTGCGTTCGACCGCTTAAAGAACGCTATCGCCTCTCCACCGATATTGGCGCACCCTGATCCTAGCCGTCCGTATGTCTTATATGTGGACGCTAGCAAGGATGGGTTCGGCGCTATCCTGCACCAAGTCTTCGATGTCGATGACGATGAGTCGGTAAAAGATGCCTCCACTGCCGCCGTGAACGTCCTGGACGTACCCCTCCTACCGCCCCATTTCGCTCGCGAGCGCTGGATGGCATGGTTGCGCCGAGATCGCTACTTTTCCCCCATTGTTCGCGCCGTGGAGCTGGGTACCGACGCCGAGTGGGTCTTGCAAGACGGGTTGCTGGTGCGAAGGTCGGATGGAATTGTCGCCTTGCCGGAGGGAGGCCTTCCGGAGTTGCTTCGGACGGTCCATGACCAACGAGGGCACTTCGGGTTCACGAAGACCTTCCTGGCGTTGCGACGGCATTTTTGGCGTCCTGGGCTATCTGTGGCGGTCCGCGCGTGGGTAAAGCACTGTCCGCCCTGTATGTCGACGAAGCTGGGACGCCGGACAGGGAGACTTGACGTCGAAGACGATCCCTCTGTCCCTTTCGAGGACGTTGCCATGGATATCCTCCTTGGTTTCCCCGCTCCCGTGCCGGGCACGACGCCGTCCTGGTGCTCCTGGACTTGTTCTCTCGGATGGTAGTATTGGAGCCGTGTTCCTCCTCCATCACTGCGGAAGGGATTGCAGCTATCATCAGTCAGCGCATTCTACGACAAGGGTGGCGTCCACGTCGCCTGGTTCCCGACTCTGAGGCTCGACTCACCGGTGAAGTGATGACCGCGCTGGCAGCTTCCTTGCGTGCAGAGCTTAGCCCCTCTGTGCCCCATCATCACCAAGCAAATCCGGCTGAACGATGTATCCAGACGGTTAAACATGTGCTTCAGGCATTGTGTGTGGAGTCGCGGACTCACTGGGATCGGAGAGCTATCCCCGCCGCTGAACTCGCCATCAATGCGACTCCATCCGTCGTCACCGGCTTCTGTCCTTTCGACCTCGTGTTTGTCGCACACCCTGATATCGTCCACAGCGTCTTCGACGATCAGGAGCATGCTGGTGTCGGAACGTTCCCCGAGCGGCTCGCCGCTGCACACGCCCGCCTTGACGACGCTTTCGCGGCTGTGAAGGAAGCAAGGAAGGTCCAGAAGACGCGCTATGATGCCTCCAGGGCACCGCTGCCGGACTTCGCCGTCGGCGACGAAGTGTACGTGCGCCTGCCGGATCGTCCCGTTCCGGGCACCATGGAGAACAAGTTAGCTCCGCGGAAGTTGGGGCCGTTCCGAGTTCGTGCTGTGTTGGGAGATCACCGTGTGGCTTTGGACCTGCCCGACCATCTGCGAATCGGCGATACTTTCAGTGTCAGCCAACTCGATGCTGTGCCGTCCGAGCCAGATCCGTTCGTGACTCACCGTGTTCAACCTCCTCGCGGGACTGAACCCGTCTCTCCCTTGGCGTCCGTGCCCCCATCGCCCTCACTTGCCCCGCGTCAACGTCGCGCTCCCGTCGCGTTGCGGGAATACGAGACTTCGTCTGGCGCCTATCCTTTCTCGGCAGCTGCGTTCGATGTGTTGAGGGGGCCCTATCATCGTCCTCGCCGGGTGGATCTGGATGGTCGATCCGTGGTGCTAGTGGAGAGACCGATCGCCTTCTTGTCGCGCTTAACCACGCCGACGGAGAAGAAGATGGTGGCTACCGAGCTCGAGTTGTGTTGCTTGGCGTGGGCATTCGGACGGTTCATGCATCTGCTGGAAGGGGCGGAAGTCAGCGTCATCACCGACCATTCCCCTCTGGGGCCCATGCTCACCAGTTTTGCAGGCGAGAAATATGGCCCTGTGATCTCGCGCTGTCGCGCTTTGCTCCTACCACACCTCCAACACTTGCGCTTCATCCATCGCCCGGGGTCGACCCATACGAACGCCGATGCCCTTTCCCGCCTAGTTGATCGCTCCGAGACGTACGATCCTCTTGGGGGGGGGATGTGATAGACGGTACCCTGCACTCCCTGCACTTGACTTCCTTTTTCACTGCATTCCTCATTCTCTCACCTTCTCGGCCGATACTCTCCACGTGCATTCCTTTTTCCTTTCCTTTTTCCTTTCTTTTCTCTTTTCTTTTCCTTTTTCCCGCTCGCTTCCGATTCTCTCCCGCTCGCTCCCGATTCCCTCACGTGCTTTTCTCCGCTCTCACTTTTCCCACACCGTTGCCTAGCAACAGCGCGCTCTCGCTCAGATCACCTTCTCCACTGTTCTTAGCATTCTCTCTTGCTTTCCTCATCGAATCACACCTCACTTTCACTTGCAATAGCCTTGTCTATTACAAGTAGACCGAAATGCGTTCCTTGCTTAGGTTGATAACACTTCTGACTCTTGCTTTCGATTCCAGGAAGATCCGGGATCTAGTCATCAAGCGGGCGGAGGACGCGAAGACGATCGAGGACCTTCAACTCAAGCTCGCCGATGAGCAGACGAAGACCGGTGACCTGGTGCACTCAAACGAAGGTAGAGATAGTGTACGTCAGCGATGAGAAGGAGACGCGCGTGCAAGAGGAAGATTGATCATGCATGTGAGACAGGTAAGGGGGGCAAGGGGATTACAGACACTCACGGAATCAGTGCGTAATGCGTTGCTAGCCAGCAGGCAGCAGCCAGTCACACAGGACAGCAGTTCTCCGTTCGACTCCCAGGACCCGTGACCACGCATGTAGTGAGAGGGGCCGCATGTGGCCGATAGACGTGGAGTAGCGATCTGCGGAGAAGAACACGGATGTATGGATCAGTGAGTCAAAGTCACTGAGGCTCTGTTGCGCGCCGACTCACTAGGGAGAAAGCATAGAGCTTTGTTCATCCACGTAGCATACGGAAGCAAAGAGATGACGAGAAGAGGAGAAGAAGGTCAGCGAGGGGCGCGTGTTCGTCTGCTTGAAGCAGCGGAAATACACTGCAAGGTGTGAGATGGTCAACGAATCAGCGCCTAGGAAGAGGAAGAAATTGAACAGCAGGACATCCATCGCATTCCAAAGGTCTGGAGCGAAATTCTGGAGAAGAACCCCCCATCAAGATCCGAACCGAAGCTGCACTAATAAGTGATGCATTCTTTGATACTGAGACTGCCGGCGAATGGTCAACTTGATTGCGATTTACCATGTATGTCATTTTCATAGGACACGATGGTTTGCCTTGACATTGTGGTGGTTGGAAATATGTAAGTACTACTAGGAAAGGGTTTCACGGCATCTAAGCAAGGCAAGAGTCTGAAGTGAGTCATTTGATTCGACAACGCTGGCGGTACACCGTAGTACGCGCTTTTGAAATGGATACGTACCGCCATACCCAGTAGCAAAGAAAAAACGCGCCCCACGTTCATGACCGGCTACTCCGTCACGCGTCACTATTACAGCATGTCACTACTGACTTTGTACACAGTACATAGCACTACATTTCACCACTTTAGGGGAAAGTCGAAATTCGCAAGGAGAGGGTTTTTAGATAATAATGGTGGCTGGGGCTTGAAATTTCGGGAAGGGGTTAGGGGAGGCGCTGAGGCCTGAGTTCAGGCCTCAGGCCTCAGGGAGCATTATTACGAAGCTGATCTTCTCGCTTCATCTCTTGAAGCTTGTTTTGAACCCTTTATCCGCGAGTCAAGATCAAATCAAAGAATAAGAAACGCAGAGAAATACAGCGGGAAACGGAAAACATCACTATGTACTGACCCAATGATTGCTGCTCGGGTGAGGGCAGCGGCCTCGGAGGCTGCCTGGCGACTGATCTCTCTGTTGGCAGAGACAGTCTGCCAAGCCCTAACTTGAGCTCAGCTTCGTTTACTTGATCACCAAGGCGGGCTACGTTTCGGTCCTGCTCGTCCAAGACCCTTTGCAGACTCTCCTCCTCCTCCCGAAGAGTGTTGCGCTCGTAGTCACGTGCCGACATTAGATTTGTGCAATTGTGGAGAAAAGGGGGCGTTTTTGGTGTGAGTTTTGCCGGCGGGGAAAAAAGGATGGTGGTTGGGAGCAAAAAGGAAGGGAACGATCGAAGGCTTGGAAGGCACGCTCATCAATGAGCAGATCAAGACGGCCAATATGGAGCAACAGATTGAAGGACTCTACGCAGCCTTGAACAAGGCTTTTGAGGATTGAGGACGTCAGAGATCTTCAAGTGCTGGCGAACGAAGTCCCGGAGCTGAAGAAAACCCTGGGCAAGGTCAGGACGCAGTTAATCGACTCCAACAACACGTCCAGGAAGCGCCGCCGAGGCCATGACAAGATCACTCATCACGGAAGTCTTAGAGTCTTAGAGAAGGTCAAGAGCGACGAGATCTGTAAGTGAGAAATTTCTTGCGTGCCTCTGCTTATCGCTGAACTTCTGACTCTCCTTCCTTACAGAGGCTCTAGAGATGGTGGAGCTCCGGAAGTATGGCAGACGTCCACTGGTCCCCCTCCTTATCAGGAACTGAGAGCGCTACAAATTAATGAACGAAGCTTCACAATAACAGGAAAAGGGGAGAAGGTGAGCGGAAACAAACACGACCAGGAAACCTGAAGACTCAAGACACAAGACACATGCAGGAAGGCAAGAAGGAATTATGTGCTCTAGTAGGAGACTACATTTCGCCTTCGGGATGCGTTGCGATCTTTATCTCAATCGCCGCTCGCCGATGTGGACTGGTGGTCTGAGACAGAAAGGAAGGGGAAAAAGCAATCAAACCAAGTAAGGGAAGAAAGGACCGACCGCCGTTCATGCTTCATCGTTCAAGTCTCCGCAACTAAGGTTGAGCATGGAGCGCCCCGGAGTGCGGGATCCGTACCCCGGCGCGCTCCGCTGGAAATTTACCGGTCGAATTATTACTCCACAGTCCGCACTCCGAGTAAGCTTTTGAAAATCTCCGTTATTCCGGGAAACAATCCAGGCTTTCTGAAATAAAGGATGTCGGTCAAATCTAGCGGAGTTGCGGAGATTATCTCCTCTCCGCTACTTCTGCTGCAGCAGAGTTTTTTTTTTGAGATTTTTATCTCCGCTGAAGTCAAATAACCGCTTCCAAACTCCGACAAAACTCCGCTGGCACAGCGGAGAAATTACGGATAGTGGGGGAGGGATTTTTTTCTTGAGGCCAAAAAAATCGCATCTCCGTCGGAGGCGAGCGGAACTCTGCAAAATTTCCGCCAGATCCTGAGACCGGGGTCTCATCGGGTTTCGTTCAATTTTGAAGTGTTTTATCGATTGGGAGAGAGTCTGGGGTCACGCGACGGAGTCTCAAGTCTCATCCCGGATGAGTCCGGATCCACACCGGGTCTCGGTTCGGACACCAAATCGCTCTCCACTCTCCAGGGTCCAGCCCCTCTTACTCCTTCTTGAAGCTTCCACAAGGCGGCTGTCATTCTCAGAAGACCGATGGAGGCCTTCACCGACCTCATCTGTGGTTTGAGGCCGTCCTGGACCGATATAGAGCGTTGAGGTCAGGGGAGATGAGACAATATGTAGCGGAGGTGCGGAGCTCCGTCGGAAGTGTGCCGGAATTAGGGGAAGTGTGTCGGAATTAGGAGAAGTGTGCCGGAATTTGGGGAGGGAGATTTTCGTTTCGCTGTCCGTCCTCTTTGCCAGCGGAGTTCCGTCATTTTCTTCGTCAACACCGCGGAGACAGGGAGAGGAGAGTTGCATTCAAAAATGACTGTGGAGATATTGTGGAGAGCGTCGGAAGGGAGAGGAGTTCCGCCGGAGTTCCGGACGACATCCTTACACGGAATGCGCGGGGACCGGCACGTATTCGAGCGCGCAACTGACGAAGCCAACTTTCCAACAATGTGGGCAATGTCTATCCTTCATGATCGGGAGCTGGTTCTGTGTCCGGTGCGGAACTGAGCTCTACCTTACGTGCTTCAAGATCGTCGAGGATGCGTCTCGGGACGGAATTCCTCTGGAGATGGTCAAGCACAGCACGGTCCGAGCGTGCCGCGCAGGAAATGGCGCGCTCTGGAACGGGCACTCCCCGCAGGACTTCATTCCGATCTGGCGGGTCTCTCTTTCCGAGTTGAGCACGGCAAGAATGGTAGCAAGGCACGCCAAGGAAACTTTCAGGGCACGGGAAGACAGGCTCGTCACTCGTGGTGGGAGTTGCTGCAAATCTACGGAGGGAAGTCTGCGAAGGATCGAAATTGGTCCACCACAGAGCCGTAACGGGCCCAAGCAGCGCAACTTCAACGAAGGACAACATCTTGGTGACGCTCAGCGACAAAGCTTCGGAATTGGGTGCTCAAACGCATGCTTTGCGGCTGATGCTCTCCATGGACACAGCCTTCGTCATCCAACAGGGCATGGGATCCCCGCTCACGAACTTGGAGCTGCAAAATCTCTTCAACGATGACGTGAAGGTGGATGTGAAATGGCTGCCGAAGGCGGGCAAGTCGTCAGTTCAGAAGCAGGAGGAAGGGACATGGCGCCAGGTTTCAGACGAGCTGGCTGGAATCACGAACAGAGCCTTGTGGATGGATGTGAGGGTATGTCATATTCTCTTCTCTCCTTTTCGTCTGCCTTATCTCAGAACAGGGAGTGCTAACAAGCTCTTACGACAGGACTTTCCAAATTATGGTGATCTTCAAAAGCTGAGTCCCGACGCCTGCAAGCCTTTCAGAGCAGCAACTCGCTTCCCAAGTGTCAAGCTTGTCTCATTCCGGATGAAGTAGAGAGAAGGAAAGTCTCTGGTGATCTGGCTGCATGGGCCTCACTGCCGGGGCGCGATGCAATGGAAATATGGTACGGCGCTCTGAAGTGTAGAGACTTAAAGCGCGGTATCTAAACGAGAAGTGACTTTTCAGAAGCGACCAAACTAATGAGCTACAGCCTACCATTGCAGGGGACACTACGAGTATACACGTCGATGAAGCGGCGGCATTGAACGTCCTGCTATGGATAAAGTCCTCGGATAACGAGACGACACCGAAACGGATCTCGACTATCGCCCGGTCGGGGCGGAATGGCTGTGGTGGAAAGAGGAAGCACGTCCTTACTTCGACGCGGCTGCCAGCGCTTGCTTGGACGAAGGGACGGTGGAACCTTGGAAAGGAAAGGTACTGTACAGCAGCACCTTCACGGCCACCGACGCATTCATCAAGAAGATGGTAGACCTTGGGGGTGAGGAATGTCAAGCACGGGTGATCGAGCAGCCAGTTGGTGAAGCAGTTTACATCCCAGTGGGAGTGGCACACCAGGTATGTACGAATAACTGCCCGCTCCCTTATTGTTGGATACAATGGATGCTCACTCGCTCTGGTTCGCCCAGGTACGGAACTTAGTCGGTGAGAATACCCGACTCGTCTAAAGTTCGACAACCTGGATTTTTGCATCCTTTGCGCGTTGTGCCACGACGACACCTGCCATTTGGCAGCCTGAAGCCCCTGCAGAATCACTGGAGCATATAGCATCCCAAAAGCACGGAGATTAATGCAACCGCGGGTCCGTCGAATAAGCGACAACAGTGAGCGCAGGAGGCAGAGCCAAGCAGTGCTAGTAGCAAAGGAAAGCTCGAGGAGCAAAAGAAGCTGCCGGGCAATGTCAAAGGGAAATGCCAAAGGAAAGGAAAGGCGAAGGAGGAGAACCTATCGGGTAATTCGAAAGGGAAAGGGGAAGGAAAAGCGGAGGGGAAAGGGGAATGGACAGGGAAAGTGAAAGGGGAGGTGAAAAGGAAAAGTAACAGGTTTGAACACTATCGTCTGGCGAGTTAGATTCCAAACCAAGGTCGTCTACACGTATTCCACGATGGAGAACGTGTTCTGCACCATCTTGATCCAGCATTCGGCCTCATGCGCGTGTTCAAGGACACGATATCTTCAATTCGTCGAAGAAGGCCTCCTTAAACATGTTCCAAGGTGCTCAAGGTTGCTTTAAGCTTCACTGAAAGAGGGCCCGGCGTTGTTGGTCATCTCTGGCAGAGGAGGTTCTGTGTTATTTTTGAGATGCAAAAGAATAGTAGTACTACCAGTGACCAAGGTAATGATAGTATGTTTTGAGATTATGAAGTTTGAATCGCCCATGGAGGTAGTAGTGGTTTGTATTCTACTATATAGAGGTGTTGAAGATGTATGGGCCATTCTCCCATTCAAAAAACGCGGGAAAAAATTACAAATCACAGAAGAATTTTCTGTGAATGAGGAGAAATCAGCCAGAGCGCTTAAAAAGTTGTGTCTTGCTGGACCCAAAAACAAGGAAAAGTACCATAACTGCGCATGACTGTTTGAGTAGAAAAACAAAGTGAAGGCTGCTTACAGAAGATATAGTACCGACTACCGTCAAGACATAGTCAATGTCCATCTTCTCCCCCTTTCTTCTAGAACGACCGCTCACCGCGTGACTCCGCACGCGCCTAACTGTTGTTGAGCGGTCAGTGATATCATCGGCTACCGAATCATTCCTGCTACCACGACAAAGATCCCGTTGCGTTTGAGATAATTCTTACGTCACATATTTTCTGAACTCTGACCCCGATCAGGCCCGGCACGACATCGCGGCAATGAAACAACAATAGACAGGCTCACGCCGGTTGCCGACCTCGTCCCTCCAAATCGACGCCTCCGGGGTAGGCGACTGCTTGTACCGCCCTCCGACCCTGCTTTTCCCAGCACCACCTCGCCTCCCTCCACCCTTCGACCCACCGACGCCCCAGCACCCTTCATTGCCCCGGGGGGGGGGGGGGACTTCACTTGTTCCTGCCCCGGCCTTAACACCGGGGCAAGCGAGGTGGCGGGCTGGAGCAGAGAAGTCGATCTCAAATCATCAATCATCTCCAGGAAGGTCAAGCGTAGTCATGGACAGTAGAAGATTGATTTGCTATGATGAAAGATGACAAGGGAGCAAAAGTAGTGGAGGCGGAGAGGATCGATTGCGAGAGAGAGGAAAGGCAGGTAAGACTTGAGGAAAGAACAAAAGAATGAGGAGAAGAAGGCCGCCGCGCTAGCAAAGAAGATGGAAGCTAAACGCAAGAGTGTGGAGGCGCAGCGGGTCTACCACCTCCATGTGCGATTCAAACTTCATTTACGCTGGCCATCCTGACCCAGCTGGAGCTGAGCGGAGCTACCCGGAAACTCCGTACTCCGCTTTTACGGAGCGCGGAGCCAGATCTGTGGCACTGGAAGATCTTTACCGGAGTACGAAGTGCGGTTCAGAACGCCTGGGATGTTTCCCGGAGCACGGAGGAAGATTTTCAAAAGCCGTAAAACTTACTCGGAGTACGGAGTAAGAATTCGACCGGTAAATTACAGCGGAGCGCGCCAGATTAGGTGTCCCGGAGTACGGAGCCGGGAGCACTCGGGGGTGCTCCGTGCTCAACCTTAGCGGGCTCTTTGAGGCTTGAGTTAGAGCTTAAGAGAGGTTCGGATGGCAGCCATAGCCATAGCGTCCACAGAGTGTTGCTGTTCCAAATGCATGCTTCGACCATCCGCTCCGCAATGAAGCCCGGATTATGCTGGTAGAAGCTGATACCTTCGCCCCCGGTAAGTCATCTAAAAGTGGGGGCTTCCTCTCCAGCGGCAGGTTTTGGCATAAGGAAGATGATGTGCAGATCATGGCCGAGAGATCGTGCCTGCTCCATAAGCAGCTTGCGGCTCAGCATGGAGGAGATGTTCAGTGGGGCTATCGCAGAATCAATGTGAGTAGAGCCTCACTTTCCTTTCCTGATCATAAGCATACTGATTCTGACAACTCATACAGGCCGGTGGAATTGACTTCAATTGTTCCGATCCTACGACGAGGGTTTCAGAAGTCGAACATCACTCCGATGAGTGCGACACAGCCCAAACTGTCCCTCGAAGGCTACGTTCCTTCCTTCTTGAGCGACTCAAGTACAGCGAAGGGGTCAAATGATGAAACAGAGGTCCGGCCAGTCATCGACTATTCCAGCGATCTAGGGATTGGGGTGGCCGCTGGTCACTGCTGTTGGGGAATGCCGCTTTCTCTTGTAACAGGTGAGATCATGGCTCAGGAGATTCTGGATCATTTTCTTGATTCTGTCATCGGTCACCAATCCCCTTTACCTACATGTATCCCCTCAATGTTGCGCGTGACGGCTGTAGCGTGTAAAAGGCGAACGAAGACGCGGCGCAAGAAAGCCATGACGCCGTTAAGTGTCAGAAATCAAGATAGCCGTCTACCGTTGCGCTCGCAAAGAAGTTGGGAGGGGGATCGATGCGGCGACAAACATGCGTGATCCATCCTCCATGCGCGGAAAGGGGGGGGGAGGGTTGATTAGTAATTGGTTGAATGTTTAAGCGGGGAAGCTGGTGCTGGTGTGGTGCGTGCTGGTGTGGTGCGAATGCGGAAGGCAAAGCAGGTGGTGAGATTAGTACTGATGGGGATGTCGTGGCTAGCTTTCTTTGCTGGACAAAAATTGTGGTTCTCTGTGAAAGGAGTCGCTGAGCACATGGAGGGTGGAGCTCCGACAGATATAAGTTCTGGACTCTGAACTCACTGTTGTGCAGAATGCGCTGCTTCTTGCGGTAGGTGGAAATCATGTTGCCCTTTCTGGAGGGTTCCTTGTAAGCCTTGCCGAGGTTATATTTCCCGAATTTATATTTCTTGAGGCGTGCCTGCTTTGCCTCGTACTTGTAGCGACGATCGTGAGCCATTTGCTTTCGGCGGCGCTCTCATTTGTTGGCCTCCAAAGGCCTGATGTCGTTCATAGCCTGGCGCTTAACGAGAAACTCTTCGAGGGGAACTTGAACTGGGTCGATGAGTGTCAGCGTGATTGGAATTTATTGCTGTACTTAGTACAAAGCACGAATGAAAATGAATCGATCTGGTAATGAATGTGTGGAAAGAACAGTACAGCACTGAGGTCTGAGCAGTGAGCACATATACGTCAATAGTCAATAGGTGTAAAATAAAGCCGTGTCCTGTGGAAGTCCAACTTGTCTTCTCTTCTTTACATTTCTTCGCCGTCCTCTCCCACACTCCTACTCATTCTTTCACTACCCAATACTCTCAGGCCATGACCTCGATTCAACGTCATTCTTGGCCAGCAGTGATTCAATGGTCATCCTTTTCACATGAACTCAGCAAGTCACCTTTATCGGGCCATTTTCCAGATCTCATCCTCAATGTGAAGGAGCGGACTGTTGCTATGCGGGAGCGTGAGAAGAGAGCGAGAGATAAGGGAAGAGAAGAGGTGTTCGAATCCTTCTTCCGTCAGCATGCAAACCAACATGTGAACTTTGTGGTGTGAGTCGAAGTCGGGGTTGACAATGCCAGGCGGTGCAACAATGTTGGGAAAGGACTGGATTTGAGAATGGAGTCGACCTGGAACGTCCTAGCCGGCGTGGATGAGATGGCCCTGGGTCCTGAGGAGAGCTCGAGGCGACAGGCGGACTACGATCCCGTGGTGTCAGAGGAGGCCTACGGACGGGTGGGAAGCTCAGTGCCCAGGACTCAGGAGGGGAGTGCTTCGTGGCGGAAAACCTGATCGGCGGCGTCGTCCCATACAAAGCGAGGGCTTTGCGAAGAAGACGAGTGAGGGGGAGGGTGACGCGAGAGTAGCCGGCTATGAAGCGGCGGAAGAAGTTAGCAAACTCCAAGAAAGATTGAACGTCGCGTACCAAATACCAATGAAGGAGTTGGCCAGGAGAGCAGCTCTTGAATGCGATCCTGGCCAAGTACTCCTTGAGGGTTGACGTGGAAGCCGAGGAACTGGATGTCCGAGGCGCTGCAGTTACACTTCTCGTGCTTGCAGTAGATGTGCTGGATGACCACATGGCAGATCCACGTGGTTCCCATCTTATCTTATCACTTCACTTCCTTTTCGTCTTTCACTCTCAGCTATGGAACGCCGTTCCGGCCAACATCGACACAACGATCATCGAGCATCGAACATCGAATATCGACACACATAGACATCCAAAAAAAGGCTTTCTTCCTCTTCCGTGTTTGTATTTGATGAGATCGAGTCAGACATAAGGCATAAGGGGTTGCATGAGTGGGGAGCATGGGTGGGGTAGAGCGAAGATAAAGATGGAAGGGGTAGGAGCTAAAATGGGTATACTTTGGGCTTCGAGTTCGAACTCTTGATGACCTGCTTGAGTTGACGCAGTGATGCTCCGGATGGTGCGCTGGCGAAGGATATTAAATTCAGTAACTTGCAAGCTCTGAAGCTACATTTGACCTACGAGTCTACGAACTACCTTAGAGACTTCGTGTACATGGACTGGGCAGACGGCTTCTGAGCAGTTACAACTTGATGGTCAGAAACAACGAAGTTGTCGAGAAAGTCCTCCTCGTCAGTGTCATCGTCTTCGTCCGACGACGCCCTCTCGTCGCCAGCCGCCTCGAGTAAAAGGAAGTCGCAATTTTTGGCTCGGGAGTGTAGACTGTGTTTAAAATTCTTGGAAAGAAGGCGCTGTCTCGCCTTGATGCCACCAGTACGGTACTTGAAGGAGAACCAGAGCTGCCTGGTTCGGCGTCGCTCTTCGTCCACGATGCCGGTAACCCACTTTTTAGTTGCACGTGCTCTACTATTTCTACTACGACGTTTAAGTCGCTTGCCAGCAAGGTTATGGCAAGAGTTAGTAAGCTTGGGTGCCTGATGCTGATTGATGGTGGTTGATGCATTGATGGTTCAATGTTACAGAACATCAGACAGTTCCACCATCCATTATTATCAGCCTGGAAGACTGAAGATAAGATATTTTTTACAGTCTAATCTATTATCTAATCTGGTTTCGCACATTGGCACCTTGGCACGTGCTTGGGCGTGTGAAGACTACTGAAGATTGAGATTTGAGATCATGATCTAATCAGCGATGATCATGCGAAAGAAAATTTTCACCGACCCAAAGCTGGCTTGAGCTCAAATCGGTCGAACCAACGACCGAACGACGATCACTCACAAGCATCAAGCAAACACTCTCTCCTCTCCAGCATCCAATTCCCTCTACTGCCCAGTCAGTACTATGGTGCGCTCTGTTCGGAGTTGCTTTAGGGGATTAGAAGTAGCCCCCAGCAGCTGGGCCGCTTTGAATTCCCTTCAGTGACTCTGCGCAGATCTAGCCGTGGTGCTGGCTGTGCGGTAGAGTGTCGGACCGCCCAACCTCGGAGGCGGAGCTTCGTTCATCACTGGATCGAGTCTGTAAGTGACATCCGCATTCCGCACCCGCTTCTATCGCGCTCTTGTCCACACACAGTTTGGAACTGATCCAGTTTCCCTCTCTCTGCTCCCTTCCTTCTCTCTCTCTGTCAGAACAGCCTCTCCACACACTTCAGCGCTCTGCGTCTCCCGGCTCCCCTGCTTCTGAATGATGTTTTTCAGGTGAGTCGACCTTCCCACCCCAGATATCTATAAGAAGGGCGTCTTGCTGACGATAACTCTCCTTTCCTCTACCCTGAACCCTCTCCCCATCCCTTGCGCTCTTCGCGTTCTCGTTTCTCTTTGCCATCACCATCACCCTCGCCATCACCGTGGCCGTGGCCGTCGCGCTCGTCTTATCAACCCTGTTCTCGACATCGCCTTGGTCACTGCCTCTGCTCCCGTCTTTGCTTTCGCCTCCGCCGTCGCTTCCGTCCTCGCCGTCCTCGTGCTCGCTCCCGTCCCCGCTGTCCTCGTCGTCCCCGCTGTCGCTTTCGTCCTCGCTCCCGTCCGCGTCCTCGTTCTCGCTTCCGCAGTCGCTTCCGCCTTCGCTTTCCTTTGTCTGTGCCGCTCCTTCTGCCGCTGCCGTCTGGCTTCGGTTTCGCTTTCGATTTGCGTTCACCTCTTCAGCCGCCCCCACCTCCGTCGTCTTCTATTTCGCCTTCTTTGCTCTCGCCCGGGCCTCGCTTTCGCTTCTGTTTCTGCCTCCGCCACCGCTTTTAGGCGCAGTCCTTGCCTTCGCATTGGGTTCTGCATTTGCTTCTGCCTTCGTCTTCGTCTCTGGTCCCGCCTGGTCGTCCTTCCTCCGTTCTCCTCCTGCCGTGCTTCGCCCTCGCACCTACAATTGCGCTTCCTTGGCATTGCCTGGCTTCACCGTGCTCCCCGCTTGCGTCCTCCTTCCCGTCCGCATCTTCACATCTTCGCTTTCTTCCAGTCATCGACCCCTCGCCCATCCCATCCTCGAAACTCAAATGGATCCTATTGACCAGATGAAGTTAGCGGAGAACCAGGTACGTCGTCGATGCCACGCATTTCTCATTCCAAACATTCCGCCGATCTGTTCTGTTTCCCTCTCTGTCCTCCCCGCCTGTCGTTGCTCAGCTCTACACGGTCAGTTAGCCAGGTGCACAGGATCAAGGTGACCGCCTCTTTGCGGCTGAAGAAGCCCTCACGTCTATCGAACGGGAGCTCCGCCTTGTGCAAGCCCGCCTTCGGACTCTCGAAGATGCCAGCACCTTGTTCCTTTCCATTGCGCCGTCCACTATTCATTCTACGTGTGAGTGCAGGCGTCCTTGATGTCGTGCATGCACTGGAGGGTACTGACAACCACAAGTCATTTCCACACAGCTTCTATACCGTCGGGATCAACCTCTGCATCCGCTTCCGCTTCGACTCGAGGGTTGTCTCCCGGCCGCTATGGAGGCTCCACCCTCCCACGTACTGGCTCCGTCGATGCTGTCAAGAGAGAAACCTTGAGCGTACCGGTCAAGACAAGTGCCGCTGCTGCACTCTCGTCCCGCTTCGGCAAGATGGCGTCCATCGCGCAAGGCAAACGTCCTCAAGGCCGCGCAACAAATGGCGTTAGAGGCACGGGCGCGGGTGGCTCGACTGCAACTTCTGTCACCATCGCATGAGGCAGCCAATTCTAAGAACTTGATCACCTTCAAAAACGGCATCACTCTCATCAAGGACCGTCGCCTCATCGACAAGCGCTTCATGCACGGTGATCTCCGAGTGGCCTTCAACACCATCACAGAAGAGAACTACCTTCGAGTGAGGCCTCTGATCAGCAAGCTTGCCAGCGAGCGCGAGGTCTACAGCTGCATCATCACTGCCTTCCAGGCCAAGGGTCATCACCTGTTGCGCGATGGCAACTGCGGATTTGAGTGAGTAGGCAGACCTTTCTCTTGAATACGATGCAAAGTAAACGAACCTTTGCTGACGTCGTACCTATCTACAGCTCATCTGGGGGATCGGGGCCGTCACGACGGAGGAATTAGGTACTTCCTTCTGGTGAGAATCCAGCGAGAGCTCGCAGCGCGCGTATCGGTATGTGGGTGAGATAGGACTGTTCCATTGCTCCTTGCGCTTGCTTCCAGCCGCCCAACCGCTCGATATCGGACGAAGTGACGCCAGCAAGCTCTGTCTGACGCGCGCCAGTCCCGCGTGCCGCATGAGTGACCTTGCTGCATCCGAGGAGACCGAGTGCCTTGAATGCCTTAACGATGGGTTTATTGTGTGATTGATAGGATAGCTCCGTGACCTCGTCGCCCTTGCAGCGAAGTAGGCGAGTCTGGTACTATGTTTTGTGGGAAGGAGGTATAGAGCGATGGCGAAGACAGGATCAATTAGGGAATCCTTGAAGTTGGAGGCGTCCCGGGATGCGGTTTCAAGTTGATAGTTGTGCAGCAACGTTTTGACGGCGGCCGTGCGTGGGTAAGGGTGAGCGTTGACTTTCTCGTCAACCTGTTTTTGCCATGGCCCTATGATAGCGCTCGCGTGGGAGTCAACGACGCTGTGACCGACAAGTTGTCGATCTGCAGCCACCCCAGTCTTGCGCGGGCGCTTGCTAATCCTCCCAATCTGCGTTGTTTGCAAGTATTAGTGCAGCTTCGTCCCTGTCATCGTTTTTGGAACACGCTCGGATGCATACCGCTGCCTACATAACGCAACGAACTCGCGCTTCTTGGCATTATAGTTGGTCTTCGTGCTGTCTGCACGAGTATCCCGACCACGTTGTCGTGTATGGGCTTCGCCGAGCTCATCCTGCTCCGTGACTGTAAGGCCCGAGGCTGAAGAGATATGCGGAGGATATAACGACGCTCAAAACCGACTCCGAGACAGGCGCAAGTACCGATGGGGACGCTGGCGAGGCAGAACCTGTACTTGCAGCTGCGCTCTGAACCTTCTTTTTTCTTGCCATTGTCTGCGAAGGGTATGTGCAAAAGGAGAAGTAGATGTAGAGCAAACGAGCGATGTTCAACTGGCCCTCGAGCATCTGGAGGGATCATGCCTCCTGCCTGATCGCAACCCCAAAAGCAGACCAATTCTCACTGCAGCTCTTCGCTGGTTGATAAATTCCCAGTTTGTCAAAGATGTGTGTCGGATGAGTTCTAAAATGCAGGCGTTCGATGGGTGGTTCACGATCGGAATATTGTGTCTGCACTGCATTTTTGACACTATGTCCGTCGGACACAGTCCAAATATCAGACACAAACCCAGAACATGTAAGAATCTTTTGCTGCCGCTCCAAAGAATTCACATCCTCTCCGCGCAGACCTGAAGCGTGGACATGCCCTTTGAGGCACTAGTAAACGAGGTAAAGTTGAACGATGCCATGATACTTACAAACCTCTTCGAGGTCTGCGTCAAGAAAGCCAGCGCATTTGTTGGAATGACAAAATAGATGTTCAAGAAGGTGGACTGCCTAAATAGAAGAAGAGAAGGCGCCTACAGTCGTATGCATAAGTTTTGCGTTAAGGTTTTTTTTTAAATGTGAAAATTAAGCTCTGATGCGGTGAAAAACATGTGGCGTATTTTCGGAATCGAATTTTCAACCAACACTCAACACCAACACACAACACACTCACTCCCCAGCCCTACCCACACACAGGCCATCGCTCACCTATCCGGCTATCCTTTGCATTGCCAGCACAGTAGGCCTCGACAACTTGCCACCAGGTGTAGTCTCGACACGATGCCGCGCTGGGTTTCGGACCAGCTCAAAGCTCACGCTGCAAGCAAGATACTGGACGGAGACGCCACTGCTGCCGAGGCGAGCAGCAAGTATATCTCCAAGGATACGATCAGACGTGAAATGAAGGACATCAAGAGCACAGGTGACGTACGTCCACACAAGAAGGCATCTGGCAGACCCTCAAAACTTCTTCCACACGTCCAAACCTACATTCTTGCTTGGATTCGGCATCATCCAACCACCTACCAAGACGAGCTCGTCGAGATCATCAAGAGCCACTTCGACATCGAGGTCAACCAGTCAACCATCAGTCGTTTCCTGAACAAGGCAGGATACAGCTACAAGTTGATCTCAGCTCAGGCGGCCCAGAGACGCGAAGACGATCGTCTGGGAAACATCCTGGCGATCGCGGACTTCACTCCGGAGCAACTCATCTTTGCGGACGAATCGCACTTCAACCAAAGAACCAACATGCGACCCCGAGGATGGGCACGAATAGGCGAGCGCGCTATCGAGTATCGGATTCTGGTGCGCGGCGAACGGTACTCTCTCCTTCCTGGCCTCAGCATCGACGGCATCGTGGCTCCGTGGGCGTTTCGAGGCAGCGTGAACACGGTTCGTTTCCATGGGTGGGTCCGGGACCATCTGCTTCCCCGTATGACACCGTATCCTGGACCTCGTTCGGTACTCGTACTGGACAACTGCACCACCCACAAGTCGCCAGCTACAAGAGCACTCGTCGAGGAGGCAGGTCAGCTCGGTTGAATTGCTCTTGCTTCTGCTGTCTCTATCCCTTGCTCACTCGCGCTTCACCCTTGCATTTCAGGATGCAAGCTCGTCTTTCTACCTGCTTACTCTCCAGACTTCAACCCGATCGAGCTGGCGTTTGCGTCCATCAAGAGATACCTTAAGCGTCATCCTGCCAACCACGAGTTTGACTTGATCCGATCAAGCTACGAGGCGGTGAATGCTGATCATGCTGCTGGGTTCTTTCGCTGCGGTGGATACGAGCAGATTCGGAGAGTAGCTGCGGTTCGAGCGCCGGATGCTGTTTGATTCGAGGGTTGAGGGGGGAAGAGGGTTTACAAAGGAGGATGCTGAACAAAAAGGAGATTTGGGCCTTGGGGGATGAGAAGCAAGAGCGATCGAGATTCAAGTCGCCAGTGGCGCAGCGGAAGCCGGAAGAAACAGTAGCCACGTCAATGGAACTCGTTGCACGAACGGTGAAGTTCTTCTTCGGACTGACTTCGTCGTCCGTTGTTTGTGCCTTCGTCCCTCGTTTGAGCCCTTTGAAATCGAAAGAGTCGTGACAGGACTCATTTTAGAAGCATAATGATTGATGTGCAATGCTCGTGTTATCATGTATCATGATTCATGCGCGATATTTCCTCCTCCTTCCTGGAATTTGCGTTCAGCTGGGTACTGTGTAAAAAATCGTTTGTCAGAACCTGATTCTGTGATGCAACAGCCAACATGCAAGTGAAGGCAGCATACATTGATGACCGAGGTCTGAGGTTTGAAGGGGAATATGTAGAATATACTCACTCAAAGGATCTCTCTTGTTACAGCTATCCTCTACGCGCCGGAGCTCAAAATGCCGCGATCACCGTCCTTCCGGTTGGAGCTGGTTCCTTCATTTGGTTGCAAGACTCCCGGCTGTACAGCAGATGAGTGGTCCACGCCAGTTGCAGCGGAGGAGTCGCCCGTTCGGCTTGAGGTCGATGAGCTGCCACTCTTGGAGCGAGAAGAGCGTCCGGGGCGACCGGATCGAGGCTTGGAGGGCCCACCGGCCCAGCAACAGGAGCAGTTCGACCATCCATGCGCCACAGCTCCATCACCGTCCTGATGACTCTCCGCTCGCCACGTTCCAAATTCACACATTGGACATCCTCCTCGTCCATTTCAGCGACCGCATGCGGAGTGGTGAACTTCTTGTTCTTGAGAGCATCGATGATTTCTTCAGGAACGCCATACTTGATTCCGAATGCGTCCAGAGTCACCATGGGCCCATACTTGGGCAGCGTGCTGTCGTTGATGTAAAAGGGCCTGAATGCAACCGGTTCCTTCTTGACCGCAACGTTGTCTCCAGACCCAGTTGTCCCCGGCTCTTTCTTGACCTCCATCGGCAGCTCGGGAACTCGGTGACAGGAGAGCACTTCGAAGTCGCTGTCCTCATCGGTCGCCAGCATGTTGATGACCGGCTTGATTGAAGCATGGAGCGTCGAAGATCCCGTAGCAGAGGAGGGAGACGGAAGGAAGGCTGGAATTTTGGGAGGGATGTTGATGGTTACACCCTTCTCCGACTTGTCGAGTGCTGCGGCCCATGACTTGAGAGCGCCGAAATCGAGCTTCATGTGATGACCTGGAAGCCAATAAGGAAGCCAGCAGTACTTTTCGCCCTCTGTGCTCCAGGGACAGTCTGCCTGGCGGCATATGTACTTCTTCAGGAGCGCGGAAAGCTTGCTCTTGATGCCCTCGAGGATGTCTTCGTTGTCTTGACCGGCACCTTGCATCAAAGGAGCTGCGATGTTTGACGCATTCATTGCGCCAATCGAAGAACCTCCCGCCTTCTTCGGTTTGGCGACATCTCCAGGTCTTGCTCCATTAGTTCGGAGAGTGACGTGAATGTATCCGACGTCGGTACCCTTGAGCTCGGAAAGGAATGACTGGAAGTGATCCTCTGCGTCTCCGTTGTCGCTCTCATCGTGGATGTCGATAAGGGTCATGTTCTTGAAGTAGGTTGCGCTCGCCCGTCGGCTTGGCAAGCAATCTTCCAGTCGGCGGGAACGCCTCCAACCTCCCTCTTTGCCTTCGGCTCGAGGCGTGCCAGGAATGACGCGAGCGAGTCGTTCGAGTATACCTTGAAGATGTGCTCCTCGGGAGAGATCTGCCGCGGCTTGATCTGAGGCAACGTCTTGCCGTTGGGATTGCCGGCCTGGAAGAAGAGCAACTTCAACTCGTAGCATGTCGGCTCGTTGGAAGCATGGCAGTGCGCTTTGAAGGCCAGGAAAGAATACGAGTCAGTGACTGGTACGTAGAGATGCATACATACGCATGTGCTCACCTTGAAGCATTGAAGTGAAAGAGACGTTCTCCTTGTTTGCTTCACGCCTGCTGCGCCCTCTCCTGGGATTGGGAAGACGAATGGTAGTCTTGAGCTTTCTGTTTGATCCTGAAGCCTGAGCTTCGTCCGCGTCTCGTTTGGGGGGCATGTTGTGTCTGAGTGAGAGATGGTGGATAAGTGGATGGATGATGGTCACTGAAGAGAAGAACAAGGTCAAGGGATGGGAAGTCAGCCTGCCACTTGTCAGCAGTTACCCTTTTCGCGTCTTTCACGTATTGACTTCCATTTCATTCTTTCTACATTTCACTCAGGAAACGATGCGTTATCATCACGCGCACTTTTTTCGTTGATACGCGTCTCTTGCTGCGCGTCGAGGTGGTGGAGCCAGTAGTCAGTGAGTGAGTGAGTGTGTTGTGTGTTGGTGTTGAGTGTTGGTTGGAAATTCGATTCCGAAAATACGCCACATGTTTTTCACCGCATCAGAGCTTAATTTTCACATTAAAAAAAAAAACCTAAACGCAAAACTTATGCATACGACTGTAACACTGAAAACCATTGGCGTCGTCTCAACGACAAGAATGGCAAAAAAGAAAAGCTTGCTGGTACCCTTGACAAATAGAGGTAGCATCCGTCACTTAGATTTCGGTAATCGGTAAGCAATCAGTGTTGGGAAAATAGGCGGAATCAATCAGTATTCAGCAGAGACTCCTGGACATCAATTAGCTTTGAATTATACCTACCGCTCACTGCCACACTGGAGTCGTTTTAGACTACCTTAATTGTCCATAAATCTTTGCGTTTTTCATGTCTTAAATTTCTGATTTATCTTTATGTTAGGCATCCTAAAAACGAGAATTGAGGATCGAGTTCTGTGACACTGGTTCGAACTGTTTTTCATCAGCACCTGGGTCGGAACTTGAGGCGCTCAGATGAGCTTTTATGGCGCTGAAACTGTAGGGGTACCAGAAAACTCACAACCCCTCGAACCTCCAAAACCCGACGATTTTAAGGAAAATCTAGAAATTATCCAAAACGTCGTTTTAGGCTCTCCTTTAATGCGCCTAAAACAACCCTCATAGTGATCCGGCCCATGACTATCAAAAATCAGTCAAATTAACAGCCCTCTTCCCCTCCGAGTTCGCAGCATTAACCTGGATCCTGAACGAGATCTCAGCATTGAGATTAGTATTTCCGAGATGCGTAAGCACATCGCCGAGAGAATGATCCGGAACATTGGCCATGATCCGGGTCCGGTGAAAGCGGTTTTTTGAGAAAGCCGGTGACTGATCAAGCGGTCGTAAACGACGTCTCAAATAAATTCTCGGTGCGATGATTTCTTCGATCGTCCATCCGGAGATGGGTCATGAGCGTCGTTTTTTTCGTCTATTTTCATGTATTAGTCCTTATTTTGCGTACATCGATTGCTGGTATGATCCCGACTTCGCTGCGGCTGTGCAGCTCTTTAAAGTTCCAAGGTCTTGAAAACAGCAGCTATGTTCCCTCTGGTCCAACACTAACCTGTGAAAACATCGTTAACTAGCAGTTTCTGAGCCACATAACCCTATGTCGAGTCAACGAGGTCTCACAACACCATAAAATCACTGCCGTTCGACGACCCTTGATTTTTGATGCACAACACAGACAGTGTTGCTCAAAGTTGCGTTTAATCATCTCCACATGAGTTTTCAACCAAGACCTCCCAGGACTGTCGTCGCTCGCCCATATGGTAGTTCGATTCCAAATGCCCGTAAAGGAATGAGATATTACTCAACATCATAATCAACACAGAGAACACCATCATCATCACTCAAAAGCACAAGAGACTTTATGGTAGTCTTTGGTGACCGTAAGTGTTGTGCGGACCTCGATCGACCGTTTTGGTGATGCACCGCTGACCATCTGCTCTCTTTGCTTACTACTATTTTTCCTGTACTATCTGCCGGGACAGATTGAAACTTTTCCCGCGCCGGATGAGCGCGCCATGGAGGGACTCCGAGAACTATGCTGAACTGAGGTCTGCTGGCCTGACGTCTCATGCTCCCAGCTGTGAGATCTATGATGCGTTGTTGGCATCTTGTCTTCTGTGTGCGTGACGCTGTTTGTGTTCACGATGATGCGGGTATGCCCCGTGGGAGGTGTTCATGTTGGGTGCGCGTTGCACTTCACAATGAAGTGACCTCGTTTGGAATCAAACTTGATCCGCGAACGCTTTTTTGATGACGGTAACCACGCCAATTTGAGCAGAATAGACCTGGCAGACCAGAAGGACTGATTGATGTGATGAAAATATTTATAAGTGGTGCGAACTAAAAAAAAAAAAAAAAAAAAAAAAAAAAAGAAAAAAAGCTATTTTTTCCAACCACACTTTATAATGGTCAAGCGTCTCGTCGTTGCAGAATGCAGCGTAGCCAATCAGATCATTCCAATTCCCATCCGCGGCGGGATTCTGTGATGCACATGAAGCGGCGGCTTCTTTGAAAAGACTCACTCTCGAACACCTAAGTCTGTCTTGTGCTTGAGCACCAAAGTTTCTATCCCTGCAAATTTATGCAGAAATATTGACATGAAACTCAAACCCTCGTGAATATTGCTGACGGCTTTGATGCGTTTCACAAGGCATTTCGGTAGTTGTAGTTGAGACGACCGTCAGCAAAGCTACGGACCTGGACCTTGCTGCAGATTCCAGTATGTAGCTGACAGATAACCAATGTGCTGAGACAATCGATGCAAGATTTAACCTATTCCGCATATTCTAGTGCAAGATCGTCATATAACCCGCATGGGTGGTGAGGCTGGGACAAGGCGTGGAACCCGTGAGTGCGGACTGAAGTCACCCACCGCGTCATGCAAACGGCCCTAAGCCAGATGCGGAAGGCGAGGACCTATCCGGAGAAGACAAAAGGAGAAGGGGCGATTGTTGCACCACTACCGATACACCACCGTCGACCTTTGAGAATCCACTGGCTTCTATGAAACTGTCAGTGACTTGTCATCAGCGCTGTAGCTCAAAGGAAAGTCACCATGGAGAAGATCCAGGGCGAGACAGTCTGTTAACTCACTTGAACAACCAAGTTGAAGTACATGTGAGCGTCACTCGGACGTTCAAGGGTGAGCCACCGGGTCACTCAAGCCAATGAGCTTCAAGTGAGCGTCAAGCGGAGGCACAAGAGGCAAACATCCAAGATGCACAAGTGTATCACCATCAGGCTCTCATGACACTTTCAGCACCTTGAAGAAACAGTGAAGATTATCGCAAAAGAGACTATACATGAAAGAGTAGAGAACTAGAGAATAGAGATACAGATCATTAATTAGCCCTCGTTCAGTTCCTCGTCCGACCATTCGTCAGAGATAGTTGATACCGCTTCGCCTGCGCTGAAGATGGAGACTTCGTCAGATGTAGGTGCTTTTGTTCTCCTCAATTTCTTCTTCCTCTCCGCAGCCTTCCGCTTCTTCTGTTTACCGATCACGACCAGTCGTTCCGAAATCTCAACGGCGATTTCACCCCTGTCCGCTTCTGGAAAGTTGACCTCTTGCAGACGGGAGCGAAACGCGGGCTGACAGTCGCGGAGGAGGTAAGGATTGATCACGTATGATTTGGTCGTGCGGTGTCTGATGGCAGGCTTTGTGGTTAAAGCCGGCTCGCGACTTTGCCGATCTCGTCCTCCGGTAGCATCAAGACAAGATCACAATTCACAAAGCCTCACCTCACTCTGCAACCCAGCACCTTTTCCCGTACTCTTTTTGTTGTCCAAAAGGACAAAGCTGCCAACGTGACAAACGTCTTCGGCCAAGGAGACAACGCTCTCGCCTTCCTTGTACGCGTTATCCCGCTCCTGCTGACATTGAGTCCGATAGCAGGCTGACTGCCTTCGTCAGAATGACTTCTAGGCGCGTCTCCTCAGCTGTTACTTTCGTCGAGGCTTTCCCTGAATATGCACAATTGATTGCTGTCAGCGTTGCGTATGACACTGTTGTATACGACAATGGAGAGAACATACCAGGCAAAGGTGGTGGAGTGTGTAGTAAGCCCCATTGCCGGAGCAGGCGTTGGGCAGATGCTTTCAGTCGAAAGTTACGAAGTCGCTCGCCTTGACTCGTTAAACGACGTACATCGCCTTGACCGAACAACAGTTGATCCCCACTGGCGATGAATCGTAACATTGCTTGACCCTCGAGTTTCCGTACCATGTCCAGAGACATTGCCGACTTATTGTTCAGGATGGCAACGTTGCGAATGATTGTGTCATTGGCTTCGAATTTCTCTGTGTACATGACTGCTGGACCGGATTCGGCAATGTCCTCGCATAAGTGGGAGAGCATGTGAACAGTGAAGTTTTGGCTTCGTGATGATATCGAAAGGGTTAATCATAGAAGGCTACGAGAGCCGCGTCCAGCTCTATCTGCATTATGAGAGGTACAAAGGAGCATCGACATCAGCCAGATCAGTTATCAGAAGCAATCCTCACTTAAAGTTCAAGCTGAAACCTGAAAGCACCCACCACTCACCAGGTGAAGGTCCATACATTCTCTTTCCATCTCCATCACATAAGGGCTGTTCACGCATAAGCCCTTTTCACGCTAACTTTCGCTTTTTCTCGAATGTTCTCGCTTTTGCACGCTTGAACCGCTATTCGTCTGGAGGCTGCGTCTTTTTTTTATTTGAGAAAAAGAAAGTCTGGCTGGATAACATTTCGAGTGCAAATCATCCGCAAATCGCGAATCGCGACCTCGTCTCCCTAAGGTTTGCCCGCCTGCAGCCCGACTGCCCGAGATTCTACTGGGCTCCATCGACCATCATCATGAATATTCTCCAAGACTTCGGCATCAACAGCGTTGAAGATGCGGAAGGGTTCTTGGCGCTTTGCCTGCTCGAGGAGAAGAGAAGAGAAGAAGAAGAAGACTACGACCCTACCCTTGTCCAGCTTCCAACGATGACTTTCGTAGCGCTGGCGTTTCTGAATGAATGCTATCAAGGTCGATTTCTACGACGTCGTTCTCGAGTTCCAAAATCATGCGCCTGGGTGGACACCATACTTCGTGACCTGGACGATGTCCGCTTCCGGGCTTGGGTTCGCATGGATCGGCCATCGTTTGCTTTCCTGCACGATCTCATCGCTCAATCTTCGGTTTTTGGATCGTCAGCCAGATGTCCTCAAGCACCCGTGGCCGAGCAGCTAGCAATAGCATTGCACAAATATGGGACGAACGGAAGTGGAGGCTCTATACGCATAGAAGCTGGCCATTGGGGTCAATCAGAAGGACACATCATCAATTGCACTCGGCGGGTTACGAGGGCATTGGTCGAGATGGTACGGGATTGGATCCGCTGGCCAAACGCGCAGGAACGAGCAGCTGAATCTTTGGACAGCGAAAACCGATCCGGTCTGGTGGGGGTCATCGGAAAGCTAGACGCTACAGATGTGGTGCTGCATGAGAAGCCAGGAGCTTCGATGAAGGGAGAAGAATTCTTCAACCGCAAGAAACGATACGGCATCAATCTCACCGCAGTGTGCGACCACAATCTGCGATTTACCTTCGTGACCACCGGTTGGCCCTCTTCGGTGCACGACAGTCGCGTCTGGGCCAATTTAGACGTTGCTACAAGGCCCAACCACTACTTTCGTGGAGCAGAGTTCTTGATTGCCGATTCGGCATATCCCAGCAGCGATCGCATCGTTGTCCCCTACAAGAAGCCGCATTCTCGCGTCCTTGACAACAAGAAGTTCAACAAAGCACTCTCGTCTGTGCGCATTGATATCGAGCATGCATTTGGATTGTTAAAGGGTCGGTGGGCTAGTCTGAGGGGATTACGTTTACGGGTGCTGAATGAGGAGCATATGCAGGGCGTCTGCAACTGGATCATTGCTTGTTGTGTTTTACACAATGTGTTGATAAGCGTCAAAGACGGATGCCTGCCTCAAGACGATGTAGAAGGAGAGGGTTACGGACGTGACGCGGAGGATGTAGAGGACCACGATGATGCATGTGCTGCCCCTGGAGTAGATCAGGGAAACGATCGGCGCAGACGCACGGTACAGGTTGCTGTGCTTCGAAGTCTTGGTATCTAGAAGAGGAATGGATTTGAATTCAGCTATAGTCTTCTTCTTGTGTGCGCTCTGAAGTACCTGATCTGGCACACTGTACTGACCTTACACACAACCACATTCAAGTGGTTTCGATTTTGCATACCCTTCACAGAAGTACACCCTCACAATCCATCAGTTGTTGGAGAAGCATGGCCGTCGGCTTCTGCAGCAAGGTGAGTAGTAGCCACAGCACGTGCATCACTGATCCGAGATCCTAAAGTGTCCTTTTCGTTCGACTCATTCCCCTGATGGCTGCGAAACGATCTGCTGAGCCTGTATGATGAGCATCACGGCTCGTATCCCATCTTTCTTGGGATGCAAAGAAAGATCGTCCGGCGCTTGGGTTTAGATTCGGGTTTGACCACACAGTTGAACCGGAGGGTCCTGCTCCCGAGAACCGGTCGTGCTGAGGGTTCGACCACGCAGTTGAACCAGAGGGTCCTCCTCCCGAGAAGCGGTCGTGCTGGGGGTTTGACCACGCAGTTGAACCGGAGGGCTCTCCTCCTGAGAACTGACCGTTCTGAGGGTTCGACCACGCAGTTGAACCAAAGTGCCCTTCCGAGAACCGGTCGTGCTGGGACGGAAAGGGACCGAAGCCCAAAGTTGAGTAGGTTTCGAAGTCCATACCAGGACGGGAACGGACAGGTAAGGGTGAAGAGCTCATAGGATACGGCGAAGCCTGACTCATGTTCCCCTGCTTCAGCTTCAGGATCTCGAGTTGGACTCGATCGCGTTCATGTTCCGCCTTGATAGTTGCGAGCTTGATCCGGTCACGTTCCAAAGCGATAGCTGACTCGTTTGACTTTGATCGCTCTTCAAACTCCAGTCGCCATTGCGTTGCCGCTTGATTTGCTTGGGTATCTTGTCGACGCTCACGCTCTTTCCTCTCCTCTCTGTCTTCATCCCGGCGTACCTGTTCAGCTTTCCACTGATCGTCGCGACGAGAACGATCGAGAGATGTCTCGTGTGCTCTCTTCTCCTCCCTCTCCTCCCGTTCCCTACGTCTCTCTTCTTCCCTCTCTTCGCGTTCCGAGCGCCGGCCACCTTCTCGCTCTTCCCTTGCCGCGCGGTTGTCCGCTGTCTCGGCTTCTTTTGATTTGCGTGTCGTCTCCACTTCGGCCCATCGAATCTGCTGCTCGCCTGTCCACTTGGCCCGCTCGGCAGCTTCTACAGCCTGCTTGGTTTCCGCTGCCGCAGTGGCCGTGGATCGGTCTCGGTCAAGGGTTCGTTTAGCCTGGCGAGACTCTATCTCCAAAAAGGCGTCGACAATGCTGGGCTGCTTCTTCGCAGGGACAGCTGGTCCTTGGCGCTTGGCGATGTGTGGTCCTTGCTTTTTAGTGACTGCGCTCTTCTGTCCCAGATGTGCACCCGAGGGAATTTCCGTGCTGACGTTTGCACTCTTGTCTCCTCCTTGCAGGGGTTCCCCGTCTTCACCTTCCCCGTCTCCGCTTCGTGTTCTTCTTCGTCACCATTTTCGTTTGGCATTGGCGCCTCTTCGTCAAGAATGCGCTGTGCCAATTCACCATCATCATCATCATCAAGGTCTGCGTCGGTATTGTTCGTTGATTCCGCTCCCCTTGCTCGTCTCCTGGGCTCGTCGAGGTTAGGACCAGAGCTACTTGCTACGAAGGGCGGGCGAATGTTGGCTTTGGTGCCCATTACTTCGTCAAAGGCTGAATACCAGTGGCAGGCTCGCTCAATGAACGCTGCAGGAGTATCATATAACGGGTATCAGTATCTTCTCATTGCAAGCGTGGAGACTGCTGACCGCTAACCGCTGACCGCTAACCTTTGATGGTTTCTCCTGCTCTTCCTGCTGTCCCCGTCCATTCTCGCTCTTCTGGATCCTCTTCCCCTTCGATGTTCCCTGTTCCCTCTCCAGTTTGATCCAGGACCTTAACAACCTCCTTGTGCCTCTCGACCATTTTGGCGATCTTGTCCAGCACCTTCTTTTCATTGAGGAGCGGCTCTTGATCACGCAGCTTCAACTCGGTGAGCATCTGAAGGCATGTCTCCGTCTTGCGAGCTTGATAGGCAGAGAAATTTCGAGCTAATCCATTCCTGTCTCGACGGCAGAGCCACTCGGTGACGAGCTGCTCTCGTGCACGAGGCCATCGAATCGTCGTTGATGTCGCTCGATCCGGACTCAAGTCACGACGGTCTTGAGTGCCGCTGCTGCTGCTTGGGAGCGCTGCAAGTGCGGGTGCTGGTCCTGCCATGGATGCCGTGGCACGAGTAGCACCGGTAGATGCGCGTGGGACGGCCGGACGGGAGCGCCTTGAGGTCGTCATTTTGGATGCCGAGACGAGAGAGATGGGGGCGAGATGGGGGCCAGGAGATGTGGAATATGTGGTGATAGCAAAAGAGGAGGAAAGAAGAGTACTGCTGGCTGCTGCTGACTGCTGACCTCTTCCTCCAAGCAGATTGCGCGTGGGAAAGCAACTCGTTTTTTTTTTCAAGCAGGCGGCAGATTTCTTCCTCCACTCACCCCTCCACCTTACAGCCCTCACAAGTCTCACTCACCAACTTCCAACTTCTACCCCGCCAACCCATCAACACCCATCGCCCATCGGCATGTCTCGCCTTGAGGATCCCCGGTACGTGCGAACCAACCCCCCCCCCTCCCTCTTGACTCCTTGCCCCCCTCCCAATCCCATCCGCTGTTCCCCTGATTCCCTCCTCTTGGCTCTTGCCCCAGGGTCATGCGTCAAAGGGCAATCGCTCGGATCTCATCACAGATTGCATTGACCCTCAGGCCAGCAGCAACCAGCAGCAATCTGCGCCGCGCGTGTTGGAGAAGCCATCTTTTGAAGCCTGACAAGTTCAATGGCTGAGATTGAGTGCTTTGCTGCTGCATTCAGCATATCATATTTTTCTTTGCAGCGTGCGCAACAAGCATCCATCATCACATATTCAGAGTCCAGACATAATCCTCCAAGTCGGCTGAAGGCGCTGATCGATTCTTTTTTTCTTTTCTCTGTTTGAAGACCACACTTAGCAGCTCTCAGCAAAGCGCGTCAGCCGAACCATCCATCTGGCATCTCCGGCGTTGGCATAGTCGCTGGGGATTAGTAGTGTATGTACACTCCACACTCCACAGTTGGATCACAGTTCCCAACTTCCACGAGCCCACATCCGGACGGTGCCACGTTGACAGCTATCTCCCCTTCTCCTCCCAAGTTCCAGCTCCAGCTCCCCCCCCCCCCCTCCCCCTCTCAGACCAGTCACCAGATCTCTTGCTTTCATCCTCCCTTCAGTCCCTCAGACGGCAGACCGACCACCAGATCAGGCAGACAGCAGACCGCAGAGTTGATATCCGACTGCAGTCTGCACTGAAAACGAACGGACTATTGACTTTTTCCTTTTACTGACTTTGTTTTATTTCTTGTCACAAGTGACAAGAGTGAAGAGACGAACTCATACTACCAACATTGCGCATCAGTCATCTCTTTTCGCTAACATTCTTCCCTGTCTCTACTCTTGTCCGGGTCATTCTACAGTTCACAACATTCGCCAGACGTCACGTTGGCATACACCCGTTCGGCAGATGATGCCCGGTCAAGCTCACTTTTTTCTTCAGTCTGGACTCTTTGTCTCTTTCGACTTGTCCTCGAAAATTTGTCGTGTACTTGACTCGTTAAGCGGCAAGGAAGGAAGCGCCGACCATGACGCCCTGCTTTCCGACCGCTATGAGTTCCTCTACATCACTGCTTATCATGCTCTACCTATTCAGTGTTCTCCATCTACATCGTCTTCAGTCTCCACTCACGTCTCTCCCTAGTCACTAGTGACTCTTTATTCCGCTGCCGACGCAGATAGAGGAATCGCTGCTTACTGCTTTCTCGACCCTTTTGGCCTTTTAAAACATATATACCCCTATAGTCTATACCACCACTGTCCACTGGGCACTGATTGATTGTTGACACCTTGTTTATTACCTTCCCCGTAGGTCGTACCTTACTAACACCACCCCACCTTCAGGCTTCAGATCGTCAATCAATCATACGCATGCCATCCATCATCTAGCTGCCAGCAACCCCTACTTCCCAGTTCCCACATTCGGCATTTCCCACATTCAGCATTCACCAAATCACCATCGCAACTCACATCCTTCATATCGAACGCAACATCTCAGCCCAATAGCAACTGGCTATCGGCAGTCAGCCTATCAGTCGACGCATTAACTGATGCCTGATGGTGATCATTAGTTGGACCGGTGGACATTGGAAGCCTCACGTTTTCTTCCTCGTCGAACTCTCAATACTCAGTACTCAGTGCTTACTGTTCAAGAGTGTGTCTCCAGTTGTGGTTTATGCAATAATAGTAGAATCATCTGTTACTTGCAAAGCGTGAATGGGCGAGAAAAGGCGCGCGAGGCGTGCCGAAGCGGTGTAAAGCGGGTGGTTTTGGACGCGCTTTTCCACGCCGCGAAAGGGCATTCGAAGCGTGACAAGTCGAGACAAAGCGAAAATTAGCGTGAAAAGGACTGATGCGTGAACAGCCCTATAGCTTGCCTTTCCGACTCTTCCCAGAGCTTTCAACGCCAGCCAAAGCTCTTCCGTGCACTCATCGCGCTCCTTCATCACCGCCAGCGCCGGAGGAAAAAGCTGAGCGCACAGCTTCAACTCCTTCCCAACGAGAGATTCCGCATGCTCGATGATGTATCCTGCACGGAATATCGATCCACAGGGAGGTCCGTCCGTATTGAGGGCTTCGAGATGTGTTTGTAACATGTCGAGCTGTCGGGAGTTCAAATTGCGCTTCGTAGCTCGTAACAAGTACTTGACCGGGCCAAGCAGGAATGTGTGGTGGACCTCGACCGGAGATGACTGCGTGACATCCCAGCCAAGATCTGCAGGCAAAAGAACGCTTGTCAGAACATGCCAATTGGACCATGAGGTGGAAGGAATAGACTTATTTTGAAGCCTGAGAAGAGGAGAGTGGCATTCCGTGCTTTTGTATGCGCGATGTGAGGCGGCCATCCTGTCCTGCACTTGGGCCTCGGTGAGAGCGGGACGTGGAGATCTTGAGTGGTCAGGAGCTCTTCCACGGAGCACATCGTTCTCCTCCAGCAAAGCCACAGCAACCGAGTGTGTGAAGGCGTCGGCATATCCACTTTCCGTTCTCGAATCGTAGTACTGCGTCTGCTTGTCGTCGCGCGCGTAGTCAAGCTGCTTGGACAACACTCTGAGAGCCTCTTCTGCGCTTCTTGGTGTTCCGGGCTATAGTGAGATCATGAGAGGAAAACCCGTCAGCATATGTTATACAGCCGCAGGTGCTTCGTCCTACTCACTTCGAGGGCTGCGCGAACTCCATCTTCCTCCTGCTTCCACTTCTTTGTCCTCCCCACTTGCACACGCGACATGGCTTGCCGCCTCCCATACCGATGTTCGATCCGAGGATGGCGTGCATAGGATTGTCGGCAACGAGGCACACGGGACTGAGCAGGAGGTCAACTTCGCATGGAAGCTCGAAGTCCCACGTCGAGATTGCTGTTGTGAAGTGGTGCCTGCAAATGATGCTGGTCAGCATGCTATCGAATATGTGTTCATTTCCTTCCCAGAACTCACTCCAGCTCCGACGTGAAAGCATCCATCATTTCGAGTGGGGTCGCATCGTTCGAAACCGAAAAGTGGAGAATCGACCTTTCTTCTTTGAACTGGTCTGCTGATAGGTTGACAAGCTGGAAGGATAGAGCTGACAGAGCTCTCCACTTCTTTGACTTGTTCCCACTGAGGACGTCCAGGAAAAAGAGCAAGAAAGCGAAGAACACCGGTCGCCCATTGCTCTTCACCTTCAGCTGGTTCACTCCACTTTCACCATTTGTAATTGTGCAAAATGAGCGGCTGTCAGTACATGCAATGATGCAACTAGTAGTTGGTGCAGCGTGCACAGCACGTACGGTGTTACGGGCAGTGTTGTGCCTAAGCACGCCGTTTGTGGTCCAGTAGGACATTATCGCCACCGCTCGGAGATGTTGCTCTCAGAGAGCTGGTCCCACGAGACACTCGGGTGAGTTTGCGGAGGGTGTGATCTTGAGACGACGATGTCACGCAGAAGGATGATGTGTGGCCGTGGAGCCACTTCGATAAACAGGACCTGGTGGTCTACGCGTGTGCGCAGATATCAGAATCTCATTCCAGGTGCCTCGTCACGTGTCTGAAATGAGAACACGGGCCACATCTCCCATGAATCGCAGGGTTTGTGAGTGAGGAGCTATCCTTCTTTCCAACCACCACAATCTTAACGCAAACCATCAACTTAATCTCACAAATAACCACCAACCCAACGTAAGTCAAAACCGCAGAACATCACTGTATCCACTCCGAGCATGCTGATTTCCATTTTCCTTCGTATCACCATCCACGTCGCCACGTCCCATTTCACAATAACGTCCATCCATCCATTCATCCATCCATTCATCCTGTTTACACACCCTTCCTCTGTTCCCTCACGTCCCATTTCACGTATCTCCCGTCCAGCCCACCTTTCATCCACATCGACCATGCCAGACGCCGACCTTTCGGGATGTATGCTTCCTTGGTCCTCACAAGGGTCAAGGAAAGCGCTGCCAGCTGTTGCGTGGCGACATGAAGTCTCTCGACCCCGGTGTCAAAGTCAGCGACGCCATTGTTGATTTCGGTCTCCGATATCTATTAACCGCCCCCGTCCCTTCGACCAGCCCCTGGCAGCACCGCAATCCAAGCCATCCGAAATCACCATTCTAGATAGATAACTGGACCAAATACCTTCGAACTTCAGACAAACAGTTCCTTGTCATACCGATCCACGATACCGAGCATTGGAGTCTCCTTATTTTCACAGAGCCCGGTCTCGTCTTACGACCACAAACTGTCCGTGCCGTCCGGCCCACGGTGTCCGCATCCTCTCCACCTAAAAGAAGGTTGCCACCCAACCCTCCGCCCCTTCCCGGCCCGCGCCAGCAACGTTCGTGGCCCTCCCCTTCTTCGAATGAGTGACATCCTGGCCATCGACGAAGCCCCGTCATCTCCAACCTAAAGTCCTCCGTCTCGTCTTTCTGGCCCCAGCAAACCCCCAAGCCAACTGAGCTTCCCCCCCCCCCCCCTTCTCCAACAGTGATGACACTCCGTACTCCGGCTAATTTCGGAGAAATAGCAGGATCTCACTCCGTACTCTGTCAGTGACAGGCGCCTCAGAAAACTTACTCCGTACTCCGTCAACATAGATCGTACTTCAATTGGCTTAACTGCTTACTCCGTTATCCATAATCCACACCCGCCTCCAGGGGAGCTCCGCACTCCGAGAAGGCATCGCACAGGACTCAAAATGCGAGATGATTTTGCAAACTATAGAGTCCTTGATCAAGTTTGTAGCAGCCGTGCTCGGGTTGGCTGTCAGAAAGCGCTTGAAAATCATGTTTTAGCCAGTTTTGATACGCGAGATGATACATCATACAACAGCCCGAAAATACCTTCAAAATACCCTTGTTGATAGAAAAATACTTTGCATATGGGGAGAATGTGGAGGTTTCGGAGCGCCCCCGGACTCCGGGGTCATCTCCGTGCTCCGTCACATTTCGCAGGAGCTTTTCAGATTGTGTTGAACACGAGTCTACAGCTGCTAAATGATACTGAATGTGAACTTTGGTCTCTACACTCTAGTCCTCATCCATCAATCGGTGGTGGCAGAGAAGCTGAAGCGCGAAGCGATTGCCCAACTCCAAACTTTGGCGGTTGGGCTACAGCCACGTCAGATAGTTTCCCTCACACACTCCCAACGCAAAAATTCGTCAGGCGAGATTATCTACCCGGCATCGTCGTCGAATGTCGACACTCCTCAGATCGAAGACAGCGACATTCACTTCCTCATCAAGAGAATCAACGACCTGGCTACGATTAATCTCGACAACCAGCTCAAGCAGGTTCCAAAGTTGAAGTATCCGAAAGTGGGCCAGGAATGGCTATCCGGTGACGGGCCCACAGAGCTGGCAGGCTGGTGGGACACGTACTCGGATTCGATCCCTCTTGGCGTCGCACGGCGCATCGGCAGCCTCACCATGGAGACAACAGCAGGGCCTCTCAACTTTCCCAGGCTACAGTTCCCGACCATCGAAGAAGCCGTTGCACAGGCGTACCAAAGGATCTATGAGGTGCAGACCGCATGCGATCCTTTACCAATATACATCAACGACGACGACGACGACGACGATGGCGACACAAGCGGCGATGACCACGACTTTGATAACGATGCATACGAGGACGAGGAGGTCGGCAGGAGCGAGGGCAGCGGCGAGGCGCTGACTCATGTATCGTATCTCATATTCAAAATATGACGGAATGTTGCCTCATATATGAGATCGAGATTTTTGGGAAAAAAATGAGGTCCTTATGAATTGCAATATTCCAAAAATATCAGGAAATGTTACTTGACATTGTGTAATATGAGATATGTTTTCTCAGCTCGTCCCTGAACTTATAATGGGCACAATTCCGCATCGGAACTTTGAGGATCCGATGAAGCAACTTACAACCGGCCCTCTTCCCAAAAAGACTATCCCGAGAATAGCGCTTCTCTCTTAAGAAATTCTTCCCCTAACTTTAGTTAAGGGGTTTCTAGGACGCGTCTCGGCTTACGGCCGTAAGCTTTTTTCGATTCCACTCCCCGACGTCAGAGTGAGCTCAGTAACCAACAGGACAACACATCACCATGACTTGAAAGACCCTTGACCACATCGCAATCTACACCTTTTGGAGAAATTTGGTTCAATTTGCTCGGAGAGTCAGTGATTTGACCTTACTCCAAAGTTTTGTCCACCTTACGTAAGCACGTTTTTATTTCGAAAAAGGCTCCGAGGTCCGCCTCGGGCGCTCAGGCGGCAGCCCTTAGCATCAGAAACGTCAGACACCTCAGTTCTCACCGCTGGCAAAGCAGGCGAAGGGTGGCGAGATACCCTGAGTCGTGCGTAGCTACAGCTTAATTCTCAATGGGCAGTCCTCAGCTTTTTATCTATAGCTGTGACTTGTGAGTTGTCACCGTGACGACTGCGGCGAGCGGGAGTGGTTCGTTTACGATTACAGGGAAGACGTACATGGTGAGTTTGTTGATCGTTCTGGTGGGTGGGTGTACGTCGTATAGGCGGATAATAACTGATGTGCATTTTCTTTTGAATGATGGGTGAGCAGGTGGAGGATAAGATACCGTTCGAGATCACGTTTACGACGGACAGCGAGGATACGCTGCCGAAGGTTGGTACGCTTGCAGGAGGCCTTGGCGTGATTACCTCCCTGGACGGTGGCGTCACGGCTCGGCTCCAGGTCGTTGAGGATGGTATTTCTCACCTACCCAAGCTCGGTTCGGCGCGCAAGGGGCCGTCTGCGTCTTCGAAGTGGTCGAGTGCCTGGAATACGAAGAAGAAACCCGCATCGACAGCGTCTACTGGCCCCGGGACGAATCCGAGTGCGTCGGCGTCGACAGCAGCCTTCATGACCCCGAAGGCAACGTCATCGATGTTGACGACGAAGAACAGCTACTGTGTGTCTTCTTACCGGTTTCTGGTTTTCGACGTGTGCGAGAAGGGCGGCACAGCTACGGTCACGGGCCGCACAATCACGACCAAAGCGGCCTCGTTGGATTTCAGAATGCGCTGGACGGTGGAGGAGGCTCCGATCGTCGGCGGAATCTACAGCATGTGCGTCTGGGTGGCGAAAAAGGCGAAGGGTGGCGCACCACCCTGAGACCTGAGACGTGCGTGGACACAGCTTACCTCTCATCAGTCACTCCTCAACTCTTCATCTTTATTGCTATCAGTTGTCACCGTGACGACTGGCGAAGCAGGCGAAGGGTTGCGCCGCCCTGAGTCGCGCGCAGTCACAGCTCGCTCCTAAGCTGATCATAAGAATGATGCCTTCCAATAGAGTATGATCTTTAGCTTAGGACCTAGGTAACGTTTGTGTGACATATTTGATATCACATATTGACATTTCGAACCTTCAAATCTTATGAGATTTGACGTTCGATTCTTGGTCTCATACACTTGAAGTTTTCGAACTTGTTTCCGCCGAGCTGAGCTTGGGTATCTCTATTCCCTGGCAGCTGGCTGAGGCTGGAGGCTGGCTTCAACCAAGCTAAATTCCAAATTTCAGGTTGTAGGTTGCAGCCAAAGTTAGGGGAACACTCTGGTAAGGAACGCAGCCAGGTCAGGAATCATGTTATATCCGGCATCGATCGAACGGGATAAGTGGGAGGTTCTTCAAGGCATCTCCAAAGCTCACCCTGAGTCTTGAACGCACTCAAGTTAAGCGGAGGTGTTCGGCGGAGTACTCCGTTACTCCGCACTTTTTCAGGCAAAATTCTCGGCTTACTCCGTACTCCGCACATTTTTCTTCCGCCGGAGAGCGTTACTCCGTACTTCGCACTTTTTTTGCCGGTGCGAAGAGGTTGCTCCGTACTCCGCAAATTGCGTGTCAAATCAGGCGCGGAGTACTCCGTCATTGCGGAGTAAATGCGGAGTAGTCCAAAAAACCATTGAAGATGGTATCAGAACGGCTCAAGAATGGCACCAAACGGCTGATAAAATCGCATTTCATGACGGTGGCGTTTTTGCGGAGTAAATGCGGAGGAAATATGGAGTAGGCGGAGTAGTCAAATTTTGCCTGATTTGACGGCCTGACTCCGTACTCCGCCAAAGTTTCCATGATGTCAGAGCGAGTACTCCGCCGAAGTTGCTCATTTTTCGAAAATAATGCGGAGTACTCCGTCAGTTTTCAGAACTGTCCTCCGCACAATTTGCATGCTGCGGAGCAACCCGCCAAACTTTGCGGAGTACTCCGCATTTTTGTGAAATGAGTCACTCCGCAAGCCATCCTTATAACGAAGCTCAAGTTCGCACTATCCCACAAGAGCGCATCTATATACCTCGGCACATCAGCACAATCTGGCGCATGCGGTCTGAATCCATGGGCAACGCTCTATCTCGAGTCAACCATCGACTGAGCCACAGCCTTCACCGCAGCGGTCAAGAACGATCATCCTGATGAAATCATGTCGGGCCTGAAGACGGATCTGCAATGTGCGGAGATTGAGGATTTGCTTCGCGTCGGTCTAGTATCTCATCCCCAAAGCGATGAGCTCCTTGACATCTGTCATATGTGTGTAGTGTGACTCACATCAATTCTTACCTCTTCTTCAAACAGCCATTTCTGCACACGACCTTTCTGGCAGAGTACGAACGCGCCGCACAAGCCTTCGACTCTGAACTCCAACGCGGACGGGACGGAGAGGTTGAAGTAGAGCTCTACATTCAGTTTCGGCACCGCCTTTGCCTGCTGATCAGGAGCGGGAGCGGACGGTCTTAGGCGAGAATGTTGTGGAGGTTGGAAAAGGTGGTGTTGGTGGTGCTGATGACGCAGTTCTGGAGGTCTCTGATGAGGAGGAATTGGAGGCAGAGAAGGATGACGATGCCGGTGCTGTCGGTAGTGTGGAAGTCAAAGATATCAAGCTCTCCGACGGCCGCTTGTCTGTGACTGTGCTAGCAGCCGATTTCAAGGTCCCCTTTCCCACCACTGAGTGGACTGACGATGCGGAAGGTCGCGGCGATGACGAAGGTTTTCTGTTCCCCGGCGGCAGTGTCACCAACCAAACGGACGGCGGTACGAAGTGCATGAGAGTCTTCACGGTTGACTTCCTCTCATTCCTCAAGCGTATACAATGCTATCCCCCTAACCACTTTTCGCCCGCAGCGGCATTCATCCGTCGGCCAAAACCGAATACCACCCTCCTCGAACCGATAAAAATGCAACAGCCGGGAACGGTCCTCACGAAATCAGGCATCTGTCTTTTGGGGTGCGCAATGGATGGCGTGAAGGTCGATGTGAGCGCGCTGGATACTCGGGAGTTGTGGTCTCACTGAGAGGAAGGCATATATGTCCTGCTTGCGGTGGATGAGGAGGGAGGGATACCAGGGGTATATGTTGGGGAGAGTTGCGATGCCGTGGGCCGCATACAGAGTCACCTCATGCACATTTCGGCGCTACGTGACATACGCCGCGGATCACAAGGCTACTCCCCGCAGCAAATACACCTTGAGGTGGTAGCAAACAATCTTCGGGCGCTACCTGTGCTTATAGCACGGGGATACCGCGCTATACACGAGGCGATGCTCACCTTTGCGCTAGGAGCCGATTGGAGCTCAGCGATGGCCGCTCTTCGGCAACTTTTCCTGCCCCTTCCACCTTCGGACTCGGCTACAACAAAACCGTGGCCTTCGAGAACCGCATGAGGTACCCGCGTACGGTCAGTGCATACATATGCTTACGGGCATCATAAGCTATCTAAAGTTTTGCGACCGGATCGGCACTGGATCGGCGAGTCAGACAGGAGAGTCAATCACCAGGATGGCTGTGATGGCAAGGCTTCGGTTACCGGGAAGGACACCGCTGTTTTTTTTCTTCTTTGCCTTCCAAGGACGAGGCACAGCACTCGGCGGCATTTTATCAGCCCAACGGCCTCCTGTACCGCATTGGGCTGACGTTGGCCAAGACGGCACGCTTCCGGTCTTAACGAGACATTATTGCCGCGGCGATTTGCGAAAGGTATTTAATATCACCACAGCTCGCGGCAGCTATGGTGGCCGACCCGCAGTGTAATGACGGAAGACTCTCACTTTTATATGTGTTTTTAGTAGTTTGGTCACACCAGACCGTTGGACGCACGTGATAATTGATAACTAGTCACATACTCAGAATTCAACTCTCTACCAGACGGGTGAAACCATCGAGACCTATTGAACCCGGTTCCGTTCGTTTTCTCGGCCGAAAGGTGGCCCGTGCACCGGAACCGCGGTTTGTTTGCTATCTCGATGCAGAAATAACGGTCTGTTGTAGATCACCTACGGTCCAGTAGTGCGAAGTTGAAGTGAGCCCCGGCTTGAGCCGAGATTGTCGACATAAAAATGATTTTGTCGATTTTGCATCCCGGACTCATCACCTTTGCCCTCACCTTGCTGTTCGTCCCTCAAAACTTCAGTTCAGGTTGATCAGAGTCCAGTTAAGGTTAAAATCTTCACGACTATAGTTGCAGCAAAATAGTCGAACGTCCGCCGGATTTTTCGTTTGTCCGGAATTTGATCCGTCCGTCCCCTTAGAACCTCATACGTTCGCCCGCCCGGTCTTATCGTCTCCCCCTTTATTACCTCACCTTCAACCTGTAAAGTCTCACACACAAGTTGACATTCGCCCTACACTTTTGCACCCTCTGTCCTGAACATGGCTTCGTTAGACGTTAGACCTTTTCGCTCAGGTCCGTTCGTCCCTCATCCACCTTTGTCTTTCAATTGTCGACACCGTGTCGCGAGGCCTTCAACACGGTGTTGCGAGATCTTCGACACCGTGTCGCGAGATCGAGTGTCTGTATTTTTATAGGTTTAATTCACTTAAGAAAACCAACAAGTGCCTCCATCCACATTCCACATTCACATAGTGGCATAGAACATACATAGAGGGAGTCTAGACTATGTATGTTTTCCCTGAGATTTTCAGAAACTAATGTAATGCTTGCCGAACCACTTCTACAAATGAGGGAGCGGATGCCTTGAGGGGCCATCGGCAGAAAAAAGTGGGTGAACAAAGCCTGGAAAAGGGACAAGTGAGTGCCTTGAACAGGGCAAACGGATGGCTCAGAACAGGTAACGGATGGCTCAGAAGGGGTAACGGAGCAGCACACCGGACGAAAGCAACGCCATTGTGGGCAATACTATGGATTCTGAATGACAAACGGATGAGTTTGATGGAGGTCAAACGGACCAAAAGGCAGATGAAAGAAGATTCTGGCGGATGTTCCACTGACTTGCATAGTTGCAGTATGACCGCAGGAAGCCAGGAAGTGACTATGTCGCCAGTGAACGGCTGTAGTCACGAAGAGGTACGACACTAGTCAAACTTTGATAATCTGACTATCGCAGTAGATGTGTGGTGCGACAAGTGTTCCAGTTGGAAATGCGCGCACAAAAGGATGAAGTTGACGTGCAGGTGGCTGGACGGCAGGATGATCCCGGATGAGATGCGGACGGCAGCCTGCGGCGGGCAGGTAAATGAGGTGGATGATCAGTCAGACAAAGACCGCTCTCAGCGGTCTGCGCGGGTATAAAGGGTGGGCAGGACGTTATCTTCATGTACCCCCCTCCTCTCTCCTTTCTCTTCTCTAATCAATTTAGCAGACACTTTCCTTGATCCCAACGCTGGACTGAGGTACGTCTGATTTCGATCTCCCTGAGCTCTGGCTATCTACAGCTCCACGTTATTCAACTGTTCCCATAGGGCGTTTTCTGTGCTCTCCATCCCACTCTCAACACATCCATGCATTCTTTACTTCAGTTCATTGTGTTGTGATAATCCTGCTCTAAGTGTGAATTTATAGCTAAGAGGTTGAGAATATGTGGTATCCGAATACCTTTCTCCGCTACCTCGTATCTTCATTCGTCAGCGACGAAATTCAGGTAGAGCATCGCCATTCAAACTTCTCGACTTTCACTTTTGGCATACCGGTGCGTTCGCGAGCTCGGTTGGTTCTTCCCGACGGAGGCTACGCTCTCACGCCTCACCTGGGCAAAAATCACACGCGCCCTCTCGTACGGGCACCAAGTCCGCCTATACAGCTGCCTCGACGATATCCATACTCGGCTTATCGATCGCGCTATTTTGTTCGAGCTGAATGAAGACAGTATTACGGATCAATCCGACTACTGGTGCGAAGCTTTGCACGTTGTGCTTCAAATCGAGCGAGCTTAACAATCATGCGACCCGGTAGCGACCGAATCAGATCCCATTCACCACGCGATCGGATACGTCCTGGATCGTCTCTTTCAATGGGTCATCCACTGCGTCGACAATCTCCTCAGCCTGGACGACCAAGAAGATACAGAAGGAATGAAGACTCCACTGTCTGAGGCGGTCATCGTTCTCGCCTACCGGCTGTTTTCGCAACATCTCTCGATTGGCGGAAGTCTAGCCCTCAGCGATGCGCCGCACTCTCCATTGCTATTTTTCCTTTCCGTCAAGTCTTGCGAGATGCGTAACGGGGTGTATTCAATCTTGCCGCCAGAAGAGCTTTCATGCTGCCTCAACGCTATCGTTTCAGCCCTCAGGAGCAAGGCAATTGTTCGCTGCCTTTGAGCAACGCAAAGACCGCATGTCAACCTCATCGAGTAAAAAGTAAGAACGACGGAGACAATGATGTGAGTAATGAGTATTGTGGCCAACTTGATACATCTGATTCTTTGCTGATTTTGAAACACTCGTTACCTCTTTCATCTCCAGAATGGTGATGTGTCTGTTACCTCATCAGGAGATGAATTGAGAAGCGAATGCTCCAACGACAAAGTAAGTTGTGGTTCCGTTGTCTGTCCTCCAAAAACTACCAGATTTTCAACCGTCTCTCTTCCGATCACTTCAGGAAGAATGCGATACGTTCTCAAGTCGCTGTCGTCTTGTCCTTACACTGCATTCCCAGACGCCAATCTCGCGGATCCTTTCGCAGCATGCATATGCGATGAAATGCGCGCACGGTCAGCTCGGATCATTGCGCACGTCTTGGAGTCCAGACAAACGCGAAGTCATCATCGGTAATGTTTCCGTTCCCCTAGGCCCTAGAGGCGTTTTATCGGCTCGCTGCGAGCGTCGCGGAACAGCTTCTCCGGTCTTTCAGCGCACTAGTCGATGGCTGGGACTACTCATCTGAGTTGAAAGAGCTCTCCTGCTCTCGGCATCTGCAGACATCTCCACTTGGCCCTTGACAAAGTCCCCGACGTTTGAAACAACTACATCTTTGTCCCCAACGGCCAACCGGGCTCGGGGAGCGGCACGCGGCATTTGTCGAAACTCGAAACCCTATTCGCAAACTTTCAAATCCGCCGCAAACGATTTCAACTTTCACGGCCGTCAAATTCTTGTGTAGGTTTGGACATCCAAGACAAAGTACCAAAAGGAGACCATTAAGGCTCCGAACTTTCAAACCACAGCACCACTCGGCACTCACCAAGTCACCATTCACATATTCACACTACAAACCAGCTTCACAGCAAGCAAATATCTTGACCAACACAGTCGAATTCAAATCTCCAAACGGGCGGTAGGTGTTGAGAAAGACAATTGTATGAGAGATGGCACTGGTTTGAAATGTCGTAACCAATGTGGAACAGTGGTCGGCATCGACTAAAAGTCTAACATTTTTCGATTTGAAAAGTCCAAGTCCAAGACTAATGTTCCCAAAAGTTCAAAGTTTCAAGTCCAAGTCTAGAGTCTAGACTTTACTTACAAAGTCAGACAAAAGGCCTGGTACAACGTTTTGGCCCAAATAGTGACTTTATTGCGACTTTTATGACTGAAAGTCCAACTGTTAAGACTTAAAGTCGAAAACGGAATTTTTTTAGCCATTTCAAAATATCGTTTTTTGAAAATATCAGCCTCAAATTCGACTTTAAGTCACGATAGAACAGACTTTTGGTCACATAGTCGCTCAGCCGTGTGAGTGTTGAATCAAAAGTCCAAAGAAGTCCAAGCATTTTGTGACTATTGGACAATAAGTCTGACTGATAGTCCAATAGTCTGACATTTCAAAGCAGTGTTGGACTTTCAGACTTTTTAAACTTTGAGTCTTCCCTCCCCGCGAAAAAGTCCAAGTTCAAGTCCAAGCCCTAAAGTGTGAAAGTCTAAGCCCGAAAAAGTCTAGACTTCAAAAGTCTGATTGAAAAGTTCAAATGTCTGCCGAGTTGCCAACCATTGATGTGGAATAAGAGTTGTGGTGAATATAGGGCCTATTCAGTTCCGGGCGTACTCATAGCGCGTTCATATGAGTCTTGAGCGCCCGGCTTTGGTGAGCGTACGCTGGGCGCCTCGAAGCACCGGCGCACCCGTTCAGTTCTCTCATTTCTGAATCGACGGCCCGAAAAATTTATTTTCAGAAGGCCTCACCTTGGAGCGGGCGCACTCTCGGGCCCGCCCTTAGAGGTCGGTCCAACAGAGCGAGCACCCATCGTTCTGACCTGAAATACAATGTTCAACACATGTGTATTTCACATTTTGGCCCGATTTTTTTTGGCATCGCCAGTCGCCGCGGTATAGTGACGTAGTGCCTCTCGCAGCTATGAACACCCTTGCCTTGTGCCTTCTCCTCGTCGCTCCTTCCTCTACTGCTTCTCTGGCGCAACACACATACGCCTCCTTCTCCTTGCTCCGCACAGACATCTGCATGTTCCTTGGTTAATCCAACATGCCTACCCTTTGTCCGCCTCCTTCCACTCCAGCTCGAGTCGCGACTGTTGCGGGTCCGGCCTCACAGACTTCCAGCACAGCTGTTCCGGGCACGGTCACGCCTGCGTCCTCTGCTCCCCCCCAGCCCCAGCAGTGAAAGTCAAAAAAGAGAACTGCGTCTGGACTACGGCAGATGAAGAGTATCTTTTGCGCGTGCTAGAAGATACTAAAATTAAGGCTGAAATGGCTGAAAACGGCTTCAAAGATCAAAGTGAGTTCAATCATGCATACGGCCGCCTGCGGGTGTTAATAACCATTGTTTATGCGTCGGTTTTCACTTTCACTCACGGCCGGTAAAGTTTTCCCGGATGGCGACCATCTTTCCCCCAGACTTCAGTATCACAGTATGTACAGATTTCGGCAGAAGTCACTGCGCCCGTGGGGAGGGAGAACTTTCACAGATAGGGTCCCTTGAATTTATCACCCATGGACAGTGCTCGGCTCCGGCAATAGTCGCACGGGTTTTCGCATGGTCATAGTTATAGCCGTAGGCGTGTTTCGATTTTGAGAAATAGTCATAAACGAGAGTCTGAATATAGCCTCTATGGTCGGCTATACCGTCTGGATTTTTTGGGCAGGCACTTGCGGCTATAATCTGACTATATCGACAATAGTGAATAGTCAGACATCTTCTATCTTCTCAACACCACAATCTCACAAGACAACCCACAATCCTCAAGATGACCGACCCAACAAACAATATCAACATCAGCTGCAGCAAGTCCAAGGTCATGCAAATCGTCGGCACTCTCAAGAAGGACGCTACGGAGAAGCCCCGAGCAGAGGTGGTGATGGCCGCCATCCTACTTGGCCGACGCGCTCAACGCATCCAAGAGCGATGTGAGCGACCGCGACAGGCGAGTAGACCGAAATGCGTTCCTTACTTAGGTTGATAACACTGCTGACTCTTGCTTTCGATTCCAGGAAGATCCGGGACCTAGTCATCAAGCGGGCGGAGGACGCGAAGACGATCGAGGACCTTCAACTCAAGCTCGCCGATGAGCAGACGAAGACCGGTGACCTGAAGCACTCAAACGAAGGTAGAGATAGTGTACGTCAGCGATGAGGACGAGACGCGCGTGCAAGAGGAAGATTGATCATGCATGTGAGACAGGTGAGGGGGGCAAGGGGATTACATACACTCGCGGAATCAGTGCGTAATGCGTTGCTAGCCAGCAGGCAGCAGCCAGTCACACGGGACAACAGCTCTCCGTTCGACTCCCAGGACCCGCGACCACGCATGTAGTGAGAGGGGCCGCATGTGGCCGATGGACGTGGAGTAGCGATCTGCGGAGAAGAACACGGATGTTTGGATCAGTGAGTCAAAGTCTTAAGTCACTGAGGCTCTGTTGCGCGCCGACTCACTAGGGAGAAAGCATAGAGCTTCAATCATCCACGTAGCATACGGAAGCAAAGAGATGACGAGAAGAGGAGAAGAAGGTCAGCGAGGGGTGCGTGTTCGTCTGCTTGAAGCGGCGGAAATACACTGCAAGGTGTGAGATGGTCAACGAATCAGCGCCTAGGAAGAGGAAGAAATCGAACAGCAGAACATCCATTGCATTCCAAAGGTCTGGAGCGAAATTCTGGAGGAGGACCCCCCATCAAGATCCGAACCGAAGCTGCACTAATAAGTGATGCATTCTTTTGATACTGAGACTGCCGGCGAATGGTCGACTTGATTGCGATTTACCATGTATGTCATTTTCATAGGACACGATGGTTTGCCTTGAGATTGTGGTGGTTGGAAATATGTAAGTACTACTAGGAAAGCGTTTCACGGCATCTAAGCAAGGCAAGAGTCTGAAGTGAGTCATTTGATTCGACAACGCTGGCGGTACACCGTAATATGCGCTTTTGAAACGGATACGTACCGCCATACCCGAGTAGCAAAAAAAAAAAACGCGCCCCACGTTCATGACCGGCTACTCCGTCACGCGTCACTATTACAGCATGTCACTACTGACTGTGTACATAGTACATAGCACTACATTTCACCACTTTAGGGGAAAGTCGAAATTCGCAAGGAGAGGGTTTTTAGATAATAATGGTGGCTGGGGCTTGAGATTTCGGGAAGGGGTTAGGGGAGGCGCTGAGGCCCAGGCCTCAGGCCTCAGGAAGCAGTATTACGAAGCTGATCTTCTCGCTCCATCTCTTGAAGCTTGTTTTGAACCCTTTATCCGCGAGTCAAGATCAAATCAAAGAATAAGAAACGCAGAGAAATACAGCGGGAAACGGAAAACATCACTATGTACTGACCCAATGATTGCTGCTCGGGTGAGTGCAGCGGCCTCGGAGGCTGCCTGGCGACTGATCTCTCTGTTGGCAGAGACAGTCTGCCAAGCCCTAACTTGAGCTTCAGCTTCGTTTACTTGATCACCAAGGCGGGCTACGTTTCGGTCCTGCTCGTCCAAGACCCTTTGCAGACCCTCCTCTTCGTCCCGAAGAGTGTTGCGCTCGTAGTCACGTGCCGACATTAGATTTGTGCAATTGTGGAGAAAAGGGGGTGTTTTTGGTGTGAGTTTTGCCGGCGGGGAAAAGAGGATGGTGGTTGGGAGCAAAAAGGAAGGGAACGATCGAAGGCTTGGAAGGCACGCTCACCAACGAGCAGATCAAGACGGCCAATATGGAGCTCCAGATCGAACACGTCGCCTTGAAAAAGGCTTTTGAGGACGATCGAAGTCTCCAAGTGCTCGCCGACGAGGTTCCGAAGCTCAAGAAGTCCCTCGGCAAGGTCCGCACGCAGCTTATCGACTCCAACAATACGTCCCGGAAGCGCCGCCGAGGCCTGGACAAGATAACGGAAGTCCTGGAGAAGATTAAGAACGGCGACATCTGTAAGTAAAGAATCTCTTGCGTGCCTCTGACCCATCGCTGACCTTCTAACCCTCTTTCCTTACAAAGGCTCATCTCGCTCCCTATCTAGGCGCTGCGAAGGCAACACGTTTTGTCAGTCACGCATACTACCCTATGTTCTCTCTCTCTCGTCGGATACAGATTCCAGACACCACTGTATTCCCACTCCCCCGGTGTCTCGCCGTAAACCCTTCGTTTCCCAGATCCAATTCACTCTCGCACGCACTCTCGGACGTTGATCGTCCTTTTCTCAATTCAAAAAAGACGACTTTGATTCTGTTCCTTCGGAGTGTATGCACAAATGAGGGAGATCTAGATGAGAAGAGCAACGAATGTACAGCAGGGTTGGAAGACTGGTGGTTGTAGAGTGGATGTGAGAAACTGAAGGGACCGGATCGAAGAGAATTCTGCTTATCGCTGAATCTCTGACTCTCCTTCCTTACAGAGGCTCTAGAGATGGTGAAGCTCCGGGAGGACGGAATTGACCCCCCTTCTTATCAGGGACCGAGAGCGCTACAAATTAATGAACGAAGCTTCATAGTTACATGAAAAGGGGAGAAGGTGACCGGAAACAAGCACGACCAAGAAACCTGAAGACTCAAGACACAAGACACATGCAGGAAGGCAAAAAGGAACTTTGTTCTCTGGAAGAAGAGACTACATTCAGCCTTCGGGCCGCGTTGCGATCTTTGCCTCAATCGCCGCTCGCCGATGTGGACTGGTGGTCTGAGACAGAAAGGAAGGGGAAAAAGCAATCAAACCAAGTAAGGGAAGAAACGGCCGACTGACGACCGTCCTTCATCGTTGAAGCCTCCGCAACTCAGGTTGAACACGGAGCCCCCCGGAGTGCTCCGTACTACGGGACCTCTACGCCGACGCGCTCCGCTGGAAATTAACCGGTCAGATTCTTGCTTAGCACTCCGAGTAAGTTTTAACTCTTTTGAAAATCCCCCTCCGTACTCCGGGAAACATCTCAAGCTTTCTGAAATCGCACTCCGTACTCCGGTAAATTTTCTCCAGTGCCAAAGATCTAGCTCCGCGCCCCGTACAAGCGGAGGACGGAGTTTCGGGGGAGCTCCGCACAGCTCTGGCTAGGTCAGGATGGTCAGCTCATAAGAAGTTTGGATCGCCCATGGAGATAGTTATAGAGGTGTTGAACATGTATGGGCCATTCAAAAACACAGGAAAAATCACAAATCAGAAAATCAAATTCCGTAAATGAGGAGAAATCCGCCTGAGCGCTTCGGAGCTGCGGCGGAGTATCCGGAAAAATAAGTTTAAAAATGAGATTTTAGAGCTCCGTACTCCACTCAGGTAGAGACCGTTTTCAAAATCCTACTCCGCACTTCGTCCAAAAATCGACGGAGGGATAACTTGGCTCCGTACTCTGCACGCAATGTAGAGTCCCACGCTCCCACGGTTCCACTCCGTGATCCGGCTATTCTGCATTCCCCGGAGTAAATCCTGAAAATCTCACTTCGCACTCCGGGCTCCGCCGGAGTGCGTTCCCGAATAATCACGACGCTCCGGGAAAGCCGCTCCGGAGCTTACTCCGTGCTCAACTTTACAACTATTGATGCTTATTATACTACCTACTATAGTATGTGTACAGTATGAGTAGTACAGTACCCATGATCTAGTACCCATGATCGATGCCATGAAAGGTAAATTCCGAGTTTATACTATAGCATACTATTTCCCTGCCTAAAATTTGAAGTAGTATATAGTATCTTTTGCAAATAGTATATATACTATAGTATAGGAGTAGGGTACACCACCGTCCACCGTAGTATGTCAAAGTATACATATGTCGCTGTCACTGGATAGAGATCATGTTTCCAGTGAAGGAGAGTGTTTTTCACCGCATTGATGTAGCGATCCGAGATTGTGTGACACTCGGGCAGCGGTGAATTTTGCTGCCTCCAAGTCTGTAGTTGACCGTGCCGCACTTCGAGCAGACCTTAGATGCCCAGTATGCCACCATCTCGACGACCTTCACAGCCCTTCAGTCGGCTTCTGAAGCGACCGTGCGTCCACGTCATCATGGATCTGACCGTGCGACGCCCGATCCGCCTTTGACCTCGCCGAGACATCTGGTGTGCGTTGAAAGTTGGGAGCAGCACAGTGTCGCAGTTTCGCTTGAGGAAGCTTGCAAGCTGCTGATGTACCTCGTTCACCAAATTTCGCATTGTTGCCCTCCGTCGATCTGCTGCCCGTCGCATCCGGTACCTGGCTTTCGGCCGGACGACTGGTTGAGCCGACTTTGAGATCAAGTCGTCCAGGCATAAGCGCATGCGGAATAGGCGGCACTTGTCGCCGTCTCCAAACTGGTAAGCGATCCCTCGAAGCAGGTCGTAGATAGTGGCAAACGTCCGCACACGTGATTCTGTAGGAGAATAATGACTGGTTAGACGAAGAGCTAGCAATGAAAACGTTTGTAAAAAAAAGACTCACCGATGGCGCACATTCATGGAATATAGCTGGAACTGCCCACTCCTCCTCAGCAGCATCATCCGTCCAAAACAAGAACCAGCGCCCGCTCTCCTGCTTAATTATAGAATCGTCACGCTTCACCTCAACCACTCTGTTCCCGTCTCCCGTACCCAATCCTCGACTTTCCCCGTCCTATACCCAGACCAAGACTCAAAATCTACAAGCACCCGTCCCTCCAATCCAGCGCCCGAATCTTAAACGAGGAAGACATCGCCCGCTTCGGCCGAAGCTCGAGGTGGAAGTGTGGGGTCCGACCAGAGGCAACGTCCTGAATACCATTCCCTTGAGCGTGATGAGCGTCCTTGGCAGCGGCCTGTCGAATGCTGTAAAGCACCTGTGTAGCTCAGGGCCGGCATTCTTCAGAGAGACCCTCCTCAGTAACCGGGTGTTGACGGACCTGGTGAAATGTCGCTTGCGGATGTTCCCGCAGATACGCCGACGTTCGCTTATATGTCCAAAGCACCACCCCCGCCGCTATCCGCGACGCCTCCTTTTGTTCCGTCGTCGGACGTAGCCTCGGACGGCGTGTCTTGAGGTTTTTGCCACCTCGTCCAGACTGATGGTGGACAGGCGGAGGGTTGGTGTCAAAATGATGCCGCAGCGGGTCACTTAAGTCACCTGGCAGTTCGAAAGCGTTGTCTCCTGCCTCCGAAATTTTGAGGTTGGCAGACTTGGCGTTGAACCACCATCGATACTCGGGCTCTCGGGGTGATCGTATTTGGATGAATCGCCGTCCAGTCGGCCACGTGACTACCTTCCACTCTCGGCCGCGGCTCCTACTTCCCAGCCACTGGCCCAATCCAGGGCGCAGGAGGAGCCCGGCCATGGTGATGATCTAAAAGAGGGAACAAAATGTCGGAGAGATGTTTTCGAAAAAAGATCAGAAAAGATAAAAAAGGAAAGTGCTCCAGATTCACCAGTCACCAGTGACCACTCATTTAAGTGCTTGAAGTTGAATAGAAAAAAATGGAAAGGAAGGGAAGAATTCCATCCGTTCACTCCCCTGCTTCAGAAATCAACCTATTCCCCGACCTGTCTGAAGGTCCTGAGGGCAGTGCCTGCAAAGGGGGTACTTTCCTCTGAACCTCCAGACAGCCGCGACAAAGGTGATTCCCTCTGCAATCGAGGGAACGGAAGAAAAAAATGATGGAGAAGTAGAACAGAGACCAGTACACAGGTTCTCAGTTTTCATGTCGAGAGCCAGGCTGCTTTAAAATATATGCCTATTAGAGGGGCTTGCTCCGTCCGGTAAACGTCTATCTTCAAATCTTCAGCTCCGTAGTCCGCACTCCAGTCAAGTTGCTCAGTCTATCAGATTCTGACTTCGCACTCCGTTCCGAATTTGAGAGACGTAATGATTTCACTCCGCGCTCCGCGGAAAGATCGCTGGCTCACTCCGCACTTCGGCTGTTCTGTATTCCCCGGAGTAAAAGCTTAGGTTCTCACTCCGCTCTCCCAGACAATCGCGGAGCTCCGGGAAATTCGTTCCGGGTTATTCTGTGCTCAACCTTGATATTGACCATCGATCATACAAATAGCTCGCGGAGTGATGTTTGCGGAGTTTTATGGAACTCCGTGAGCTCACTTCAGCGAAGTACGGCGTACGGACTGAACTTTGGTGAATTTTAGTGTTAAGCGAATATGTCGCGGACAGTTTTGCCACTCTCACAATTGGCTCATTTTTCGCAGTGCGGAATGACTAGCGAGATGGAAAGAATGGATACCAAACTCGCAAAGTACGGAGTGACACGTCCTGAGTCAGGCTACTTCACGAAGTTTCATGATCATGAGACACCGTGGGAATAGGCACGTACGCCGAGGTGACTGGTAGATGAGATGACAGTGATTGCTGCCTCTGACTCTTCCTTGTAGACACCTTCGCCATCGCAAATTGCGTGGTGAGCAGTCATTTGCCGTGCTTCTCTCGGTAGGGCATCCGTGATGAGCACATTGAAGTCGTCCACAGAAAAATTGAGAGAGGTAAGGTAGCATCGCTTGACAGACTCGATGGGATCCGCCAGTACTTCCGAAGGAAACCGGGAATCGCGCGCTTCCTCTTCAGTTGCGACGGCGGAAAAATCTCTGATCGCTCATCTCGGCGAAGTCGATGATCTTGTTTTCAGAGTCATCTCCAATTTTGTCCACCCAAGTCCCAAAAATTGAATCGGTCGTCTGGCGCTGCGGGGCCTCCAATTCTTGAAGGTTGAATAGACGGGGAAATGGCGAAAAAGGAAAGGGCGATTCAATCGTCGCTTGCCGCGAGGTTCCTTTGACGACCGAACCTGTCTGGCGAGGTTCGCCTATTCCAACCACGATCTTGCCTCCGAAGGCAGAGTCATGATGGGGTATATGTATTGAGAGGCTTCTTCGATGATGCTTTATGAGCAATTCCGAGCTTTCTGCGTCATTCGATCTTTCCTGCAGGGTGGCTGGTATCGGGCAATGTACTCGTCGAACCGTTCGTGCTGTTCCTCTTTTCCCATTGTCGACATTCTCCTACAGACTGAGGAAGCCAGCTGCCAGGCAGCTACCAAACAAGGTCGAGAACAGCGTAGAATATAAGGTGATTCGGTTCATCCTCCCCGATCACGCCGGCTGGAATCAGAATACGGTCCGCACCCGCATGAATAAATCGAAACTTGATTTGCTCTCCGGTGGCTGTCGGCTGGCAAGGAGGAGTGAGAATATTGGTGGTCGATGAACGAGGAGAATTGAGAAAATCGGGGGTCGGATGGAGAGAAGAAATGGAACAGCGCTGAAGAGGGGAAAATGGGGTTTTTTGATGATCAAGGGACTGCAGATTGCTGAAAATTTCAAGAGCGTTGAAGTTGGTCTGTTTGTCAGGTAGGGGTCGATTGAGGCTGAGGTGCTGACTGTTGGGGAAAACCGAATGCGGCGAAGGCGATGAGAGCCACTGCTGCCCAGGTGCAGACTGCGAATCAGGTTGTAAAAGCTGTTGTTGCTGTCGAACTTGTTGCTGGGAGTTGAGGCGCTCTTCTTGCTCAAGATCATGAGTTACTGGCGTATCACAAGCTGTTGCAGATGAACAATTTGGTTCCGGCAGACAAAGAGTTGCTGCTGCGATTCATTTGAAAAGGTGATGGGGAGCGCCAACCCGTAAGAAAGAGCAGCACGAGTCGGATCGAGCATCAACGGTTGAGTCATGGCGGTGTTAACGGCTTTATACGAGGCGGTGGGGGATGGTGAAGGATGATATTGTTCCAAATTCGAAGTGTCTTCTGGTCGTATTTGGTGCCATAAAAAGCTGGAAGGCGGGCCCCAAGGCAAATTCATCTTTCGACTTGCCGGCTGAAATGCGCTGAACACTGCTTGAGCGTAAGTTGAATCGCACTGGTCAGCCGTAGGACGTAGTGTGCGATACGTAGTGTCCTGATGCCAACGATGCGATGAGGGTGATTGGTGACCGGTGACAGATGATCGTAGTTCAAGAACAAGACGGGCGCTACAGCGTATCTTCTTACCTTGAGCTTCACACACGCTGTCAGGGCTCAACCGCTCAGGAACGTTCAGCTTGAGGCTTGAGGCTTGAGGCTTCAGGCTTCATACGTCAGGCGTCAGGTCTGAAGCCTCAAGCCTCATCATCCTCAATCGCTTGTACTCAGTACTCGTTACGGATGCACTCAATCTTCGCCGTGGAAGGGGAAGATATGGCGGAACTCCGCTGAATCTCCGCCGCGATTGCGGAGATATGAGGGAGTTCCGCTAAAAATCCGCCTTCCACGACGGAGATAGGGGGAGAGACGGGGGAGGGAGATCGCTCTGCAGTAAGTACAATCGGCGGAGTAGCGGAGATGACTTTCGAAAACCGCATCTCCGCCGCATTAAGGATGCACTGCGGAGTTACGCCGGAATTCCTCTACGCCTAACGCGTCTCCGCCGCGTCTACGCCTTCATTTTTTCAGGAAAAAAGTTCCTACGCCTCGACGTGCCGGAGGGCGGAGACGACGCGGAGATTTTTTGCGGAGCTTCAACACAAAACGTCCCTACGCCTTGAAGGCTAGTTACAGAAATTTCCAAAATCTCCCTACGCCTCATCTACGCCGATCTCCGCCGGAACTCCCCTCCTACGCCTAACGTTCACAAAATTTTCATCCCTACCGAAATTTTCTCAGCTGTGCTTGTTACGCATAGTCAGTGTTTCTGGATCCAAAGAACATTTCTGAGGTCCACACGCACGAAAACATAATTTTTCCAGGTGATGTCAGACCCCCCGACCGCCAGACGAGACTTTGGTTGAGACCCCAGACTTTTTCAAAATGGTGAGACTCCATGAAACCAAGTGCATTGGCGATAGGAACTCCGTGAACTCCGTAGTGCAACCTTAGCTACTCGTTACGCAATCATGTATGTACCGAATTCTCCTGATGGCTTATACGCTCATAAGTCATACGAGTAAACGGAACGTGCCTGAGTTGGGCAATTATCCCACACTCGCACACATACTGCAGTCTGCATCCGAATCCAGAGTTGATCGTTGATTTGATGGCTGATGCGCTGATGAGTGGTGCCTGACCTGATGCCTGAGATGCCTGATGAGATATGACTTTCCCATTTGCTCGACTCGGATGGAAAGCCGAAAGATCTAAAAACGCAATCCATACGAGATATCAGAATAGGAGATCATGGTTCGTCAAGTCAGGTGCAGGCTTCAGAGATGAGTAATGAGTAGGCAGTAAATTAATGTGAATTCTAAAGTGAATGTGAAGCGTTGAAGAGTCGAGGGAAAGTGTAGACGATACAGCGATATGTGCCCATCATTGCGTTATGCGTATGAGGTATGAAATATGACGTATAACACATTAACGCATGCCGATTGACGGCGCAGAAGAAATCCTTTGGCCAAACCTTGGAGTCGAAATCTTCAGTCGTTTGCTCGTGGTCTCTGTATGAAGGTGTCATCATCGATCATCCTGATCCGTGGAGTCAAGCGGCCTTTTGACTCCGCTTCCCGCTCGCCAACTGTTATGATCGTGCTCGAGCTCCAGTTTTGTAATTTTGTTGTATCAGCTAGCTTGTTCAACCGTTCGAGCTCTTTCTTCAGAGAGGCCGGCAGCGCTGGCTTGTTGAGCTGTTACAGTGTTAATGCTGCAATGAGAAGAACATATTTTCTTCGAGTGGCCCGAGAGGCAGCTACGTAAGCTTCAAAGCCACCCCTCCGCAAGTCCACGATTGCTGGTACTTCTGCTGTGATGCCTTGAGCCGAATGTATGATCATGGCAAAGCCTGGCTGTATAGGCAACTGTTTTCTAGTAACCTGCTCAACTCGGCCGATAGCTTCGACGAACTTGAAGCTACTCGTAGCTGGCATGATTGGAAGACATCCGGTCGGCAGGTTAGACGTTCTCCATGTTCCTGCGTCTAAAAAGCGCACGACGACGCCGCGCGGAACGGTATTGCCCCATTCATCTTCTACAAGATCCCATCCCACTACTCGACCAAAGGCGCCGTTGGTGATACCAAGTGTGACGCTTCTATAAGCCCCGCGATAGACTATCGGCATTCTCACGAAGAGGGGAAGTCGACCTAATCCAACTTTGCTGCGAGCGGTGCCATTGAAGGATAGAAGTGCTTGACGTCGCTCTGAAGTCATAGATGTGACACTCTTGTCGATACTCGATAGCGCAGCTGCTCACCAGGTCCTTTCCAGTTGTCAAAGCAAAGCGCAAGGCCTTTTGACGATTCTGCTGCCGGACTGCTTCATTCGTGTGGGTGAGGACGATTGCTTCTCCAGAGCGATCGATTGGGAAATTGGAACGCCTTCTGTTCTTCTGGCACTCCGTATCGCATTGCTGTTCAGAATTTCTACGTCAGCGGGTGTATACTTTCGTAATCGCAGTCGTGATAGAGTTGCTGCCATCTCCACGTCTTGCATTCGCAAATCGCATCTGCTCTTCGAAGTCGACAACTGCATTGACTTTCTTCCAGACTGCGCGACCGAGCTCAACCATGGTTCGATGCTGCTGAGTCCGCGAGGCTGATGAAGACGTCGAGTAGAGCGCGGCTTGGGCGACCGGCGGCAGCTGACAGAAGTTGCCAGCAGAAAGAACGTTAAGGCCTCCAAAAGGCACGCCCATATTTTGCGTACCGACGCGCAATGCGTGATCGATGCAAGTTAGGCGAGCGCCCATTAGGATTCTCCGTGAACCTTCAGATTCTTCGTTGGACCGCCAGAACTTTCCCCTCTTGACCCGACAACAGAAAGTCAGGAACCTCATTGACCCTGTACTTTAGTCCCATCAACCCGTCAGAATTCACCGCTCCCCCGCATGCACCCCCCCATTTACCCGCTATGTAGGCCACATTGGTCCGCTAAGACCTACTGCCCCTCCGACTGACCCCATCACGCGCCCGTCAATGACCTGTACGTACTATCGCTCCCCCCTCAAACAGTCCTCTGTCGGACCGAGGCTCAACGGAAAATGTAAATTCTTGGAGAAAAATGAATGATACTTTGTGTTGACCGTTGATGCGATGATGATGCTTGATGCTTGATCCTGCTCACACTCTGCGGACTGAAACACATCGATGGATCGATCAATTCTCGCATTCATTGATTCAGAGGCTGACACTCACTCGCTACTCTTCTCACTGTACACCTCCATCAGGCATACCGTAATACCGCATAACTCATGGACTCATCAGCGCATCAATCCGGCATCTCTGAAGTCTTACTCTTCCTTGTTCAACGCAGGTGACGGAGAACATCAGCGAAGACCAGGCGAACACCGGCACAGCTGGCCCCAAGACGCCACGATGTGGTGGTAGACCTGGTCGAGCCGTCGAGGTCTGTGAGATCAAGGGGAAATCTCGATAGCCAATGAAGAGGTTACCAAGCGAAGCGTAACGAGAAATAAAGGAAAGAAAGAGTGTGAATTCAAAGGAGAAAGCAGTGAATTAAGGATGAGCACGGAGTAATAAGGTTGTCCCCGAAGTAACACGGAGGGCTGCGCCTCCGCGTTTCCCAATTCCGCCGGAATTTTCGTTTTCCAGAGCGAGCTCCGCCTCCGTCAAACGCTAGAAAGCGGTAAAAAGGAGCTCCGTGCTCCGACGGAATTTTATGAAATTCGTAATGCCAGCTCCGCGCTGCACGTAATTTTTGTTGAATTCAAGATTGCTCCTCCGTCCTCCGCGTGTGCGAAGCCCGGAATTCCGCAGAACTTCCGCGGAGCTCACTCGTGATATGAATGACTTCCATGGCAGCTGTGACCTGAGCGTAGCGAGATTGCTAGTGCCTCATATCGTTTCTGTTGCAATCAAAGTACCTCTTGAAAGCTATTAAAGCACAAATGTGAATGTTTAATGTCGTTGTTGTGTCCTGAAGTTGCTCATTTTCCCGGAATTCCGCACGATTCCGCGGAATTTTGACGGAATTCCGGCGGAGCGGGCTCGAAATGAGGTCACGTGACCCTCACTTTTGACTGTCACGTGACCTCGTAGCTCCGTCGGAACTGCGCGGAAGTTCCGTGAAAATTCCGAAAACACTTAGCGATTCCGCGCTCCGCATATTTTCAAGAAATCTCATCATCGGGCTCCGCGCTCCGCATAAATCCCCGCCTCGGCGGACTCCGTGTGTTTCGAAGTTCAAAAGTTCTCAAAAAATGAGCTCCGCGCCAGCTCCGTTAACAACCTTACGGAGTCAGCCCCGGAGCGGCTTTCTCGCAGCGTCCCGGTTATCCGGGGCCGTAATCCGGGGGAGCCGGGAGTACGGAGTGAGAGTCCAGAAGCTGGGTCCACTTTGTCGGAGTACGGAGCTGCCATCGGGCCACGGCAGAAACTCTCCCGGAATACGGAGTAAGCTCCTGCGAAACATGACGGAGTACGGAGTTACCTCCAGAGTCCGGGGCGCTCCGGGACCTCCACATTTTCCTGATACAAAGGCATTTTGCCATAAACATGGGTATTTCGGGGTATTCTGAAAAATCCATTTTCCAATTTCTCATCTCGCCGTCTAAAATCAGGCAAAAACAGCATTTCAAGTGCTCACAGGCAGCTCCCTCAAGGACAGCTGCTAAAGCTTGATGAACCTTATATATTGTTAATCACACCGCATTTTGGGTGCTGTGAGATAACTTCCCAGAGTACGGAGTGAGATCCTGCGGTGTCTCTGAAAACAGCCGGAGTACGGAGTGTCATCAAAGGTTGACGGGGCGCTCCGGAGCGACGGTGAGTACGGAGCACTCCGGGGTGCTCCGTACTCATCCTTAATCAGATCTAACTGCTTCATGAACGGCTCGCGAGGTCCGAGTCACAAGAGTGAGATCATGGCTGCTGCGGGCATGATACGGGCCCGTCGCATCACGGGAGTCGGAAGAGCATATTGACCCCGGTGGCCGATCTCAGGGGTCATACGGAGTCACGGGCGCCGGTGGGTTCATCCGCAATCCAGGGGAGAATGGACGTCTGGGACGGAGGAGTGAGGACTCAACTGTGCGAGATAATGTTGAGCACGGAGCCGGGAGCGCCTATCCGGCGCGCTTCGCTGGACATTTACAGGCCAAATTCTTATTCCGCACTCCGAGTAAGTTTTACCGCTGTTGGAAATCTCCCTCCGTACTCCAGCAGACCAATCAGACTTTCTGAAATCGCACTTCCGGGAGACATATCAGGCTTTATGAACTCGCCCTCCGTAATCCGGTAAAATTTCTGCAGTGCCAAAGGTCTGGCTCCGCGCTTCGTACAAGCGGAGTACGGAGTTTCGGGGGAGCTCCGTTCAGCTCAGGCTGCGTCAGGATGTCCAGCCATAAAGTTTGAGTCGCCCCTGGAGGTAGTAGTGATGCATATTCTACTATATAGAGCTGTTGAACATGTATGGGCCATTCTCCCATTCAAAAACACGGGAAAAAATGACAGATCACAGAAAAAATTTCTGATAATGAAGAGAAATTAGCCGGAGCGCTTCGGAGCTCCGGCGGAGTATCCGGGAAAATAGAGTTTAAATGAAATTGTCGAGCTTCGTACTCCGTTCCAGCAGCATCTGTTTATAAAACACCACTCCGCACTCCGTCCGAAAATAGACGAAGGGGATAACTTTGCTCCGTACTTCGTACACATTTTAGATTCCAACTCCGTACTCCGGCTGCTCTGCATTCCCCAGAGTAAATCCTTCAAATTACACTCCGCACTCCAGGCTCCGCCGGGGTGCGTTCCCAGATAATCGAGGAGCTCCGGGAAAGCCACTCCGAGGCTTACTCCGTGCTCAACCTTAGGTGTCGGGTAGACCCTGCAACTTATCATCATTGAGATTTTTCTAAGATCACAGCGCCTAGTCCCTACTCCTTACTCCCTGGGTGTGGGTCACTGAAGTCTGAGGAAAACTCTTGACCTTCAGTCAAGGTCACTATCCGGCGTTCTCCACTTTTCAAAACAAGTAGCGAGCTTACAGCGAAATGAAGTGAGATTGCGCGGCCAGGAAGAATGCGTCAAAAAATGCGGGGGACCAGGCGTTCGAGCCCCAATAGCCTCATTCCCCTGTCCTGCGCCGTCGCTGCCCTTGCTCTTTCATTTACATTATCCTTCCAGGCACGGGCGAAGAAGGCACATAAACTGACGTGATGGAATGGGATGGCTCACTAATGCAAGAACTCGTAATAAACTGCAATCAGGACTATAACAGCCACCTCATCAGCGACTCCTCCGAGCGCCCAAGAACTCGTAATAAACTGCAATCAGGACTATAACAGCCACCTCATCAGCGACTCCTCCGAGCGCTGGGCGCTGTCGGCTTCTTTTCTTATTCTTTCAATTTTGCCAGACATGTCCCGGACGGGCGAGGACGTCTAATTCCTCTTTCGTCAATCGTCACGCATATCATTATTTATCCTTTACAAGTTCTACCTGATTTCATCGGCTCTCCTCAACTTCTGTCACTTATGGTGGGCTTCCGTTAGAATACGTGCGGTCTGGGACTAGCAGCTCTAGTAGGGGAAAAATGCACGAGGAGCTGAAAGGGTAAGCAAGGACATGCATAGTCGTCGACCGAGCGCATAGGGGAAAGGCGATGGAGACGAAGGATGATGGAGGAAAGAAGCTACAGAGCAATCGGAGAAAAACAGAGAATTATGATTTACGAACAAGTGCTGCAAGCACTCGGCAGGACTTCGGGCACTCCGGACTGCAAGATGAGGAGATTTGGGCCCAGTCTCTCTGAATAGACTTATAATAAACCAGTCTCCGTAGCTTCGTGATGAAAAATTTAGCCGCTGCTTTTTCGCATTTCAGTCGCTTCAGAGCCCGTCTCTAAAGGGTGTTCGCTGGCCGCAAAGGAAGTTGCTTCATCTGGAAGCCCGAAGCAACTACACGCTCCGGGCGCCTCGGAGCAAACCTTCGAGGCATGTCGATTTTGAGCTTTGACTTTCTCGGCTCACCGAGAGGTGTCTCTCTTACCACATCCGTACATCACAGGCGACAGCTCACCCTCTTCCAGCCCGAACTCCTCCATTTCACGACAAACTTCAAAACCCCTATCCCATTGTCCCTTACTGACTACGACTACAGCGCGACTCATCAGCTTCCATCTTCACCCAGGTCCCAACATGGTTTCCTCGGCTCACAAGAAGAAAAAGAGACCGAAGAGCACCAAAAAGGTCAGTCTTCCTTGATCCTTCTCCCTTCCGTCGCGATCACATCTGGAACCCGCTCCTGAGCTCGGATGGCTTCCTTGAAGGACAAGACACTACCGCGTTGCACCAGCTATGGCGCTTAGATGTCATCTCGAACGACGTCCGTCTTTTGGATGACACCCCCCACACACTACGCAAAAAACACGAAGTCATCTCAAATCACATCAGAAGCGAGCTCAGAGACTTTCACAACTACATGCGCAACCCAGAAATGACGCAACCTCTCAAAGAGCGTCTTACGTCCTTTTCCATGGACCCCAACCAGTGTTTCGTAACCTACTATAGTATGTCAATTTTTTGGTATATAGTATGTTTTCCTCCCAGAGGGGAGGTAATATCCTATAGTATACAAAAGTATGCGATAGGATACTATATTATCTTTTTGAAAAAAACCTATGTAATAGTAGTGGTATAGTGGTACGATAGGAGTAGTACGGCATCCCAATCTTGTGCCGTACTACTATAGGTCTATAGGATTACTATAGCATGTTTTTTGCACAGCAGAATGCTATAGCATATCATTTCACCTTCAAAAAACATACTATCACTAACCTAATAGTACCACTATTCTTTCTCGCAGAAGAAGTAGTACTGATTGGATAGTATTACTATAGTAGTAATGTAACCCCAATAGCAGTACTATCATACTCCTTTTTGACAGTTTGAGTGCTATACTACCACAAACAACATACTATAGTATACTTTCCGCGTTTCGTTTTCAACAAAGTACTATTGTGATACTATAGTATGCGCCCGGATTTTCGAATAGTAATTAGTATGTATTACCTTTTGAAAATTTTTCTCAGAATAAAACATACTATATACTATTTTCCAAATAGTATGGTAGTATTGCAGTATACTATAACCCCAATAGTATATAGTATGCCGCAACACTGACCCCAACACAGCGAGACAGAAGAGAAACACTTCAAGTTTGATAGTGGGGATGCGACTCGCTACGCGCACGGGGTAGATGGATCATGGATGGCGTTAATTTTTCTCATGTGGCACTTGTGGCGGCTCAAGACTATGACCATCAGTCATCACAGACATGGCGTCAGAATCTGGTACGTATTCCGAGGCTGTTCTATCAGCTCGCTTAATTGCGTAGCCTTGCTGCTCACGCATGTTTGTTTCTCAATTTCTGTTCCTAGACTTCGTTGTCGCCCTTCAGCCAGCCTATCCTTACATCAGGGACCAAGACATCGAACAGTCTATTCGCGAGCTGGATCTTACGATCACAGCAGCACATAGAGTCTCGGACCCCTCAAAAAAGAGACTGTGGATGTCAATCGGCTCGGCAAGGCTATTACGAACGCAGCTCTCGCATCCTGGACCAGCGGCTCCGCCCTTACACCTTCGGCGCCATGCTCTCCACTGTTATTTTCAATCGCTTTGTGTGGGAGAACATACGGATCCGATTCGTCTGCGGCCGATAAGACACGGCAGAGTTCGGAGACGGCGATCAGAAAGGACTAAATCAGCGATCACGGTTTACCACACGTGACACGGGCAGTGCTCGGCACAAAAACTCATATATATGAACTCATATATATGATATGACCAAATATGATCATATTAGGATATCATATATGACCTCTCGGCCAGCCCGGAAATGTCAGGTCATATCATATATGACCTAGGAGCAGATATGACCGAATATGACCATATATGACCAAATATGACTGAACCGCCGACTCCTCTTTTTCTCGACGGAATATATGATCATATATCTCAATGTATGATCATATTTGATCATATTTACTCATATTTGGTCATATTTTCAACCGTAAACTTGAGATCGGGCACCTGTTTGAATTCCGTATTGAAACTTGCTACGCGGATCGGGTTTCGACAACGCGTCGCGACTTTGCGACCCAGTGAGACTGGTAGACGCGTGACGCGTCGCAACCAGCGTATTGCACAACTCACGTGGGAATGTCTTCTGGCGGAAAATCTATTAACCTTACATAATCAATATCCGGCGGCGGTCATATTTGATCATGAATATATGACCATATACGATCATATATGATCATATTTTTGCCAAAAAAATATCCGGTCATATATGAGTCATATATGATCATATATGATGACTCATATTGGATATATATGAGTTTTTGATTTGGGACACCACTCATATCATATATGGGATATGAGTTTGTGGTGAAATATGATCATATATGACACATGCCGAGCACTGGACACGGGTCAAACCCAGCGGCCAGCTCCGCAACAGATCAAAGAAATGGGGGCTCCTGAACTCTGAAGACGTCAGTCCATTTCTTTCTGCGATCATACATTGCGCAAGATGTTATGTCGGTGAAGCGTCTATCGTTGTAAGGGCTTCCAGGATTTGCCATCTGGCAAGGTCGGCGAGCGCAGAAAAGCTGCGAAGTAATCGGATTTTTCACGTTTTGCGGAGTACTTCGCATCTTCATCGGGCGAAATGACGTGTTGTGCGGACTGCGGAGTACTCCGTTGTTCCGCACTTTTTAAGGCAAACTTTTCGGCTTCCTCTGTACTCCGCACTTTTATGCCGGCCGGCGCAAGGTTACTCCGTACTCCGCAAATTTTGATTCAAATCGGACGCGGAGTACTCCGCCAATGCGGAGTATGTGCGCAGCAGTCCAAAAATCCATTGAAGATGGTACCTGAACGGTGTCAGAACGGCACTGAAACGGCTGACAAAATTTCGTTTCAAGAAAGTGGCGTTTTTGCGGAGTAGATGCGGAGTGAGCGGAGTAACCAAAATTTTGGCAGATCTGACGGCCTTACTCCGTGCTCTGCATAATTTCACCTCATTTTAGCCCGGAGTACTCCGTTGATTTTGGGTAAAAAAAATTGTCCTCCGCACATTTTGCGGAGTACGCTGCGAAGGAAGAGTGCGGACTGCGGAGTAGCTCGTGAAACTTTGCGGAGTCCTCCGCAATTTTGTGAAATGAGCTACTCCGCAAGTCAGCCTTAATATAGAACCTCTTTGGAGATGTTTGTCGCCCTCCAACTTCTTTTCGGTGCACCCGGCCGAGTCACAAATGCTCTTCCCGCCACCTTGGGTTCCTTTTGCTACATTCGTATGCCCCCCCTGCTCTTTGCCGTCTTGCGCACAAACCACACCAAATGGATCAAAGAGGACTATCAGAAAAAAAAACATTCCCTTGCCGTTCCAGTCACTCGTACAGTCGTACTTGACTACATTGAGCTGCTCAAACAATTGCACAGTACAGAACCATCTCCAACCGAGTCAGAGGTCTACGAATTATCAATTACGATCAACCATTCTTTGCTGACCCAAACGGGAGTCAGCTCAATGAGGCAACAGCAAGGCAACTCGTTGGAGACAGTAGCTCGGAGTTTTCAGCGCTACGGTCTACGGGACGCTAGCTGGTTGAACTTCGGAATGACAAAAATCCGTCACCTACAAATCTACAATCCACAGTTTTCAAAGAAACTTGCCCTCAGCCAGTGGGAAGAGATGCAGACGCATCTCTCTGGCTCGAAGACGAAATATCTCACCAGTGCGCGGAAGACTAGGTGCAGCGACCGGATCTTTTCGCAGAGGGTAAAAGCCGGGATAACAGCCTCAAAGACACGTCAAGATTGGATTGGTGTCACTAAGACACTAACACGAACCTTCATGAACCAGAGTCCAGACAATACACAAGCGGTGTAAGTAGCTTCGCCGTGTAGGCGTGTACCAGGTGAAAACTGCATGACATTTACCGTTTACTGATCATACTCTCACAGTCTCACCATCTTATGCGTTATGCACCGACCACTGTTACCTGGGCGTTATTTTGCTTCATATCTGGCCTCAGTGAAGCTTCCTGGATCAATGCACGAGTGTCGATTCTCATCAACACCGAAAATTCCTCTGACGAAACCGACTCTGAATACGATTACATCGACTCTGACGACGAACAAACAGAAAGATATCGTGATTAGACCGTAATAGGGTCCAGGCCACAGAATATCTCTTGCACAGCGGTTCACGATACGTATCAGCTTCTGGCTTGACGAGAAGCCAGTCTGCGTCCAAATCATCCTCCAAAGTTTGGAACACCAGAACTCCGAACTCAAATACGACGACGGACGATCCGCAAACCACGTTTCAATGCTGAATGCGCCATGGTCCCGTAGACGCTCAAAATTAGGCCCTGCGAAGATTTAGTGATTTACGACATCGTTCTTGGGCCCCAGCTTACAGCTATGGCAGACTGTACGCCAGTACGGGCTACGGCGATGTGATGTTTGCCGACGCCAGTTCAGAGCTCGGCTACGACAATAGTCGCACGTTTTTGGGCATAGTCATAGTCATAGTCATAGTCGTAGGCATCTTTTGAAAATTCGGAATAGCCATAGTCGTAAAGTGTAAACTCGTAAGTCTGACTATAGTCCCATAGTCGACTATAGTCGTTACCTACTCCGTTGTGCGACCATTTCGGCTATAGTCTGACACTCTGACTTTTCACGCGACTATCGTGACTATAGTCCGACTATGAAAAATCTATAGTCCGCAGCTGTCACTTCTCGCATCACTGACCACACATCTACAGTCTACACCATCGATAGTCAGACTACACCAAGGATAGTCAGACTATCGAAGTGTGACTATAGTCGTACCTCTTCGTGACTATAGCCGTCCACTGGCGACTATAGTCACTTCCTGGCTTCCAGCTTCCTCCGGTCATGGTTCATAGTTCACACTGCAGTCTGCAACTATAGTCGTGAAGATTGTCAACTATAAGTTATAACTGGACTATAGTCGACCTATAGTGGCTCAACAGCCTGACATCGAACAGCAGCGACTATTGCGACTACAGTCCTTGAATCTCCAGGGCAGTGCTCGGCACAAAAACTCATATATATGAACTCATATATATGATATGACCAAATATGATCATATTAGGATATCATATATGACCTCTCGGCCAGCTCGGAAATGTCAGGTCATATCATATATGACCTAGGAGCAGATATGACCGAATATGATCATATATGACCAAATATGACTGAACCGCCGACTCCTCTTTTTCTCGACGGAATATATGATCATATATCTCAATGTATGATCATATATGATCATCTTTACTCATATTTGGTCATATTTTCAACCTTAAATTTGAGATCGGGCACCTGTTTGAATTCCGTATTGAAACTTTCTACGCGGATCGGGTTTCGACAACGCGTCGCGACTTCGCGACTCAGTGAGATTGGTAGACGCGTGACGCGTCGCAACCAGCGTGTTGCACCACTCACGTGGGACTGTCTTTTGGCGGAAAATCTATTAACCTTACATAATCAATATCCGGCGGCAGTCATATTTGATCATGAATATATGAGCATATACGATCATATATGATCATATTTTTGCCAAAAAAATATCCGGTCATATATGAGTCATATATGATCATATATGATGACTCATATTGGATATATATGAGTTTTTGATTTGGGACACCACTCATATCATATATGAGATATGAGTTTGTGGTGAAATATGATCATATATGACACATGCCGAGCACTGCTCCAGGGTATAGTCATAGTCATAGTTGAAAGAACGACTATCTGCGAGTCTGCGACTATGACTGTAATAGTCGTATAGTGAATAGTCGCATACTCGCATTCGCATAGTCGCGCCGAGCTGTGCGCCCACTGCCCAGTATGTTTCATCTTTTGTCATATCGTCATGTCATGTTTCACATATATGACAATCTGAGGTTTTTTTTGGTGTATGACTTTATGATTTTATGACATATATGACAAAAGGGACAAAATTTTGTCATATGATCATGTTTTAAAAAATCGGTGTCATATATGACAAATATGACAAGAAACATGACAAATTCCGGTGACCTAAGCCTCTTTGTCATATATGTAGGCCATATTAGTATCGCAACAGGGTGTGTCGGTCGTTGGACACCCTCAGACACAGCTTAAGTCCGACACAGCTCGAATATGTGCTTTTGTAGAGGCGCGCGGAGCGCGCTTAGAAAATTTTGTAATGCTATATACAACGTCTGGGAACCCCATCCAGCACCATAACCAGCCAATTTCTCTCTGATTTCGACCGGCTTTCGTGCTCAGACTATCGGGAAGGCCTCCGCCGAGGTCCACAGAGAGAATAATTGAGAAATTTGAGCGATTTTTGGGAGAAATCGACGTGTCTGAGGCAGTGATCGGCACACCTCATATATTGTGTCCAAAAAGGTCAATCTCATATTATGAGAAATATGAGTTGGCCCGTCCGGAGGTCAATCTCATATATGAGTATTGTGTATGAGTACAATATTGCCTCATATATAAAATCAGTATTGTACTCATATTATGAGGCACAATAATATGAGATATGAGGTAGTTTCAGCGGCCAAAAATGGCCCAAATTTGCCGCACGGTGTCGCGAAAACGCGCTTCACCGTCGACGCGTCGCGTCCTCCACCGTCTTCTCGTTCTCGCTTTTCTCAACGACCACCTCATCACTCATTCTCATTTTTCCACCGACGTTTTCTTCATCTTTCCCTCCCTTCACCCTCCCTTGTCACCATCCGCTCACGGTCTCGGTCTCCATCAGCCTTTTCTGCTCGTGCGCACCCACCTCATACCATCAACCCTTTATTCAACATGACCGAGTCCGTCATGCAACAGACTCCTGCAGAGGTCAGAGCGGCTATGGAAGCTGAGCTTTCAGGCATCGACGCAATCGCCAGGTTTCGATTCGATGATGACTGGAAGATCCATCAGTTCGGCGAACACATCGACGCCATCGCAAGCATCTCTCCTGAATATACCCGGACCTTGCGCAAGATCGCAGGCCTGATCAACGAACCGGATACCGAGAGTGAAGCCTTAGAAGAGGTGGTGAGTGATTTCTATCCCCGTGATCCTTTCGTTCCCTTCTCTTTTACTTACGACCTTCATTTCTCAGCCTTCCTTCTCTTTCCCAGCCTCGCAGGAGCGCTTCCTGCAATTGCGCGAAGCATCAGATCTCGACCAGTATTTGCGTTTCTCGCAGAGTCAGTCCACCACATCTCAGCTTCCTCCCACCCAGCCCAGTCAAGGTTCCAGCTCCACTTCTTCACTCCGTCCCCCGGCACCAAATCAGCAGGCGAATCGGGAGCGTCTCGGCATTGTCCGTTCGGACCGATCATCCAGCTCGAAGAAGCTGCAGACTCACTCTGACAAGGCCGGGCACAGTCCCCTGCGCAAGTCACCACGTCCGACGGTTCCTCGCGTCATCTCGGGCTATGTGATGGAAAACACGGAGGGCGGTCATCGCAACGGTCACGCGTCGAACTCCAGGACCCTTCAGCTATCCACCTCGGAAGAGGAGAGTGTCTTCAGATCTCCAGTCCGCACGAAAAGCAAAGTCCAAGATAAAGCAAAAGCGAAAGGCAAGCGCCGCGCCTCGTCGGAGGACGCCTCGGATCTCGACGACGAAGAGAAGACGAGCCGCACTCCCCCTCCCCGCAAGAAGCCCTTTCGCCTCAGCAACAGCGAGGTAAAGGACCTCAATCGAGCCAGTCGAATTCCGACGACGAGCCAAGTATGGGCAAGCGGTCTACCGCGGGCGTCTCGAACAAAGCGTCGATAGGTCAAAGCAGTTCACTTGGTCAAAGAAACTTCAAGGGTTCGAAACGAGCGCGAAGCAACGGCAGCATGTCTGACGAGGACGAAGAGGACGCCGACAGATCCGAGGGTGACGATGAGCCTTCTGGCCATGCGCTCACACGCCGAGAGACTTCTGGAGTGCATCGATCTCCCAGCACAGCATCTGAAGGAGGTCAGCGCGTGGCTGTACTCAAAGCCCCTCACCCCACAACTGTACCGGGCTCCATGTACGAAAACGACATCCAGATCTCGGGTCCTGCCAAGTGCAGCAAGCTGGGTCTGGAGATGGATCTTTCTGCTGGATACCACGGCTTCACCTATGTTCGCAGCTGGAGGTCCGACAACGGGACCATCAAAGAGAAGTGGGAGTGCAAAAGCTGCGGTAACCCTTACACGGCATCGAAGGCGGGTCACAACAGCAACCTCATCTCCCATCGAGGGAAGTGCAAGGGACCTTCTGCTGGAAAGAGGGCCAGAAGAAAAACGTCATCGACCTTACCGGCAACGATAATGCGCGTGTCGGCAAGTCATCAACTGCGGTCAGCACCATAACAGCTGCAAGCTCTGCCACCCTCGCTGGCTCGTATCGAGGACCGAGTCTGTCCGGATGGATAGGGGGACAACAGGTCACACACCCTCTGCTCACTCGTCGACGTGGCCTCATCGCTGTGATTCAGAATGCGCTGCCATTCCAGCATCTCCGCTCGCCCGCTATCGTCAAGCTGGTGAAGTCCATGGATGCTCGCGCAGTCATGTCGTTGCGATCCGACACCACCGTACGCAGGGATCTCACCAAGTTTCACGCATCCCTCAAGAGCGAACTCCACCAGGAACTGCAAGGAATCGATACACTTCTCTCCATTCAGCACGATGCGTGGACCACTAAGGCATACCAGCACTCCTTTGTGGCAATGATTGCCTCTTATGTCAACAGTGCCTGGGAGTATCGGGAGGCTCTGCTGTCCTTCGACGTCATCAAGGCGAAGCACACGGGCGCGACATTCAGTGGCCATCTCGTCAGGACCTTGGCAGACTACGATCTAGACGATAAATGGTACGGCCCTGTGGTTAGCGACTCCACGGGCGTCAATCATCGAATGTTGGATGTTCTCCAGTACGATCTCTCTCAGAAGGGGCTTCAGCAGCGAAGCCGTTCTGATAGTGCAGGGGAGCTGGAGAACGACTCGCATTCATCTCCTTCCGCTTTCCCCAGCTCTTCCGCCCGCAAAAAAGGTGTCTGGTTGGCCGAGCAGAACAAGATCCTTTGCCTCAATCATCACGTCAATATTGCAGTGCGTGCTGGGTTCTCTCGATTCGGCATTCAGTTCAAAGCTAAGGTTGAGCACGGAGTAAGCCCCGGAGTGTCTTTCCCGGAGCTCCGTGATTATCCGGGAACGCACTCCGGCGGAGCCCGGAGTGCGGAGTGTGTTTTTCAGAATTTACTCCGGGGAATGCAGAACAGCCGGAGTACGGAGTGAGACTCTAAAATGTGTGCGGAGTACGGAGCCAAGTTATTCCCTCCGTCGATTTTCGGACGGAGTGCGGAGTAAGATTTTGAAATTAGCTTCTACTTGAGCGGAGTACGGAGCTCGAAAATCTCATTTCAAAGTCCATTTTCCCGGATACTCCGCCGGAGCTCCGAAGCGCTCCGGCTAATTTCTCCTCATTTTTATAAAATTCTTCTATGATTGGTCAGTTTTTTCCGTGTTTTTGAATGGGAAAATGGCCCATGCATACTCAACACCTCTACATAGTAGAATACGCACCACTACGACCTCCATGGATGACTCAAAGTTCATATATGATGACCATCCTGACCCAGCCGGAGCTGAGCGGAGCTCTCCCGAAACTCCGTACTCCGCTGGTGCGGAGCGCGGAGCCAGATCTTTGGCGCTCGAAAAATTTTACCGGAGTACGGAGTGCGATTTCAGAAAGCCTGATATGTTTCCCGGAGCCCGGAGGGAGATTTTCAAAAGCGGTAAAATTTACTCGGAGTGCGGAGTAGGAATTCTACCGGTAAATTTCCAGCGGAGCGCGCCGGAGTAGGGGTCCCGGAGCACGGAGCACTCCGGGGCGCTCCGTGCTCAACCTTATTCAAAGCCAAAGCAAAAAATAAGGTCCTCAACATCCTTCCCAAGCCTCCTATTACGGTAACAGACGAGAACGGGGAGACTGTGGAGCTTGACGAGGACGAGGGTAGCGAGGGGGACGACGAAGAAGCTGAGCTGGAGGAGGATCTTATCGACGGTCGAGCTTCTGAGAACGAAGAGGGCGATGACGAATCGATGGACGACGACGACTCAGACAGCGATTCTGACCTAGTCGACGAGGATGAAGAAGGATTGAAGCTGGACCAGGAGGAAGAGGGATGGGAGGATGAAGATGAGGAATTCAGGCCAGATATGGAGCCGTCTCCATCCGAGTTAGGTTCGGAGGATGAAGGAGGGCCCGCTAACGATACTCCTCAAGGGCCATCGACCGCGCCGTCTCGGCCCGCAGCTTCCTCAAAGCAGGCACAGGGCGGAGAAGCTACACCTACGAGCGCCATCGCCAAACTCGAGGCTTTCACTGTCGACATTCATAGAAGCCCGCAGCGGCGTGCGCAGTTTCGGTCGCGAATGGAGAAGGAATACCACAAGAAACCCAAGAAAGCAAGTGCACCTTTCCCCCAAAGCCAAACGGCACCCGTTGGAATTCTCACTGGGCCATGATCAAAGCGGCACTCAAGATCCGTGACGCCATCGACGCTCATTGCCGTGCCTTCATCGGTTCTAGAGCGACGAAGTTTGGTAGCTACCTCCTCAGCGATTCCCAGTGGCGCCAACTCGAGCTTTTGAAGCCCATACTAGCCCTGGCATCGGCGGTCACCAAAAGCATGGAGCGGGCGGAGGGCACTCTGTGCATGGTGCTTGATCACCACGCATCTCTCCGAGACGAGGTGGATATACTACTCTCGAAGGTGGAACTAGAGGAGGAAGAGCTGGAGGAGATAATAGTAGAAGAGCTGAAGGTATTCTGCGACGCCATGGCAAAGAAGTTGACGAAGTATCGCGACCTCGCCCTCTCGAGCCGTCTCACCTTGGCCGCAGCCTTGCTTCATCCACAAAACAGGATGAAACTTTTCGAGGCCGTGTATCCGGACTATCAGAGGGCTGCGGAGAAGGCTCTGCGTAGCCTTTTGACGGAACTGATCGGCGATCCGGATCGCTCTTCGGCATCCTCGTCCAAGAAAACACCCGCCAAAGCAACGGTGGCGGTGTCCCCCCTATCAGCGGCCCGAGCCCGTCGTGATCTCAAGCTGGACAACAACCCCGAGAAGACAGCAAGGACCAGGAAGCCCGATGAGGTCGCCCTCTACCTTGATATCGAATTCTGTCCATGGCGGGATTCTGACGAGTCTCCGTACAAGTGGTGGAAGGACAACGAGAAGGTCTTTCCGAATGTCTCCAAATTGGCACGCCTCGTCCTTGGCATCCCTGGCTCGTCTTCGTCTGTGGAAAGGGTCTTTTCTCAAGCTGCGCTGTTCAGCACCATCGCAGGGCTCGCCTCAGCGCTAAGTCGATCTCCCAGCTGGTGACTACCAAGCACTGGCTTCGCGAAGGAGGAGATGAGCTGGCTGGACTCGGTTCGGACGTGCGGCGGTGCGCGAAGATGATCGACGAGCTTCCAGACTACCTGATAACGAAACGGCCACGGCGGGAGAAGATTTTTAAGCAGCAGGCGGCAAAACTACGACGGCAGCAAAGAAACTGAACATACTTTCGAAAGATCTCCTGAATGTCATATCTACACACAAGTCACACATTGCATCTCTTCCTCCCTCTCAACAAAAAGAAATCAAATAAAATGAATGATGGAGAATCTGATGATGGAGCATCCCAGATTGTTGTGAGCATGATGGACAAGACTGATGTTATGATTGAGTCGGAGCTTGTGAGAGAATGATTCGATCATTTGAGGTAAACAGGACCGTAGCGTGTCAAGTCGTAGATAGCAGCGAGGTGCGAACGGACTGGCACGGGAAGAGAGCGAAGAGGAGACGAGAAGCCGGCTGAGACAGTCACGGCTAGATTTGATTGTTTCCACGGCCGATGATCATGGCCCGATGATCATGCCCCGAGATGGGACCAGCCGGTCCCTTCCCGGGGCAGGAACCCAAATGACGCGAACCTGGAAGAAAAGACGGGTAATGGACTACTCCGAAGGCTTTTCGGGAAGGCGCACGGTCGAGAGAGGAAGGGGCGCTTCCGTAAAGAGTGGATGTTGTAGGAAAGTAGCGAGGTGCGAGCGACGATTCGGATGAAGTTTGAGCATCGCGAGAAGGAGGTCTGCGGTCTTTGAGTCGAGCTCCCGAAGACGCACTGAGGCATCAGTTTGATAAGCTCCAAACGAAGTCGGAACGTCGTGTGCTGGAGGAGAATAGTTCGCGCGTGGATACACCTGACCCCCACAGTGACCCGTAAAGCGCAAGATATCGCGCATCGACTCTTCTGGGCTGGCGAAGGAGAAAAGGGTATGGCCCAAGAACATTTCAGCGATGATACATCCGGTGGACCACACGTCGTTCTGGATGGTCGCCCTTCTTGAGCCCATCAAGGATTCTGGGCTGTATAGCCAAGCGTGCCAGTCGTCCGAACATCGTTGTCTTTTCCAGCTTCAACAGCGAGTCCAAAGTCGCTAATCTTGACCACGCCAGTATCGGAAAGCAGGATATTGTCCGGCTTGAGGTCGAGATGAACAACACCATTCTTGTGCATGTACGCGCCTGCGACAAGGAGCTGACGTGAGAGGTTCTTGGCCAAGCTCCGCCGCAGCTCTCGTCCCTGAGTAGTATCCAAAAGGTCTTGCAATGAACCCCAATAGATGGGCATGACCATGTCAATCGTAGAGGCCGAGTAACAGACGTCCAGAAGCTCCACGATTCCCGCATGAGGTTGAAGCATGGCGAGGATATTGATTTCGGAAGCCAGACGCGAAGACGGTCGATGGCGGTAGTTCTGGCGCTTGATGGCGCGTTCCGATCCACCGAGCAAGTCAAGAACGCGGTGTACGGTGGAATACGACCCTTCACCGAGCAGAGAAGCGTTCTTCACTCGTCGGAAGCGTCCATGCGGTCTCCACGTTATAGGAGGCGTCCATGATTGGCGAACGGCGGGGGGATCTTCTGCTTGTTGTGCTGATTCTACTTTATCGGCTGTGTGGGCAGGAGGACATGGCGCGCGTTAGATCCTTTCCTTCAGCGACGCTACTAAGTCGAATGCAATCTGTACTTACGAGCGTCGCGTTCTCCTTCATCGACGCGCTCGACGCGCTCGCCGTGTGCTGCAGTGGGTGGGCGATTCTGTCCAAAGGCATGGGCTTCTCCCCCTGCTGCTAAAGTGCACGAACGTCAACGGGCCAGATAGTCTCGTCAGCTCAATTGACAAGTGAAAATGTAGAGCAGGGGGAAAAGCAGGAGGAAAATGCTCACGAGTACGCGCAGTTGGGTGCCTCTCACGGGACTGATCCTGAGCATTGCCATGGAGGCTGATAGTAGAATATTCCCCATTGGAACCTTCATCGGGAGAGAGATCGAGGGCTGCAGGTGAAGGTGTGGGAGACGCAAGCAGAGTTTGGAGATGTCAAGTTTGTAAGCAAAGCGGAGGAGAACGATGAGAGCGCAGCGGCCAGGTCAAGGGACCAAGGAGCAAGGTCTACTCACTTGCGGGAGGATTTGAACGGTTATCGGGCTGCCGCTGCTTACAAACACGTTTGGAAGCTGAAGGAGAGATACCGTCTTCTTGCCGGGCGGATGCTGCTCGTTTGCGTTCTCGTTGGAGTCGTGCTGAAGAGCCTCTCATGATTGACAGGTGCCGGATATAACGGACGGATTGCTGGAGGAAAGGGGGGGGGGAAGATTTCGGATGGTCTTTTTGCAGCGGGCCGGGTTTTAAGTCGCATCATCGGGTACTCAAATCTTCAAATTTGGAATTTAGCCGATGCGAAGACCTCATATCTCATATTTTGACCTCATATATTGCTCATATTTGTATGGAAAATATGAGGTCGAATAAGAGGTGAAGAATCACACCTCATATCACACAATATTACACAATATCTCCTGATATTTTCAGAAATATTGCAATATATGAGGACCTGATATTTTTTCCCGAAAGTCTCAATCTCATATATGAGATATGAGGCAATATTGCCTCATATTTTGGATATGAGATACAATATATGAGATATCATGCCGATCACTGGTCTGAGGTCAAAAAAATATGCTGGCATATCATGACAGGAAAGGTCCCGATATGTGGTCTGTAAGGTCACATACTGTGTCTGGCTGTGTCGAACACGTGATGTCCGACACAGCTTGAGATCCGACACAAAATCCTAATCTGTCATGTTATCATATGATCATGTTTGCCATGTTTGTGATAACATGACGAATTTTACCCCGCAGGCCCGCATGGTGGGCAGGTGGGCTCAACCCAAAAAAAATCGCTCAAAACTTAAACATTTAAGAAGCTGGTCTAGTGCCCTGTGCCCAACCGGATGCTACACGGCTACACCTCGGCCCCACAGCTCTCTCCGTTTCCCCTGCCAAAAACATCGGTGATCGGAAATCATCAACGCATACAATGGCAACTCCGATCAAGCGCACTGCGACACGCGCGATCGAAGAGCTTGTGATGGAGATAGTGCGCATCAGCGCTTGTGCTTTCGAAGAGAGAGGAGGATGTATCTCAAAGAGGTGAGTGTTGCGGTGGAGAGCTGGATGCTGCGGCGGGGAAATTGAGAACGGCAACGGAGATGATGTGAAAAGGAACGAGATGACGATTGACGAGGAAGAAATGAGGAACTGGTGTACTGAACGCGTCGTGTCCAAGCTAAATCTCGCGTCGCGTCGCGGACGTGACGGTGAAAACACGTGGCCATGAAAAAAGTATGACAATATGACATGTCATATGACAGACAAAAAATATGACAAATATGACATGTCATATGATCATATGTGTCATATCAGAATATGATCATATGACATCACAATTGGTTTTGACAAACAAATATCATATGTCATATGACATGACATTCGCTAGGAATATGTCATATATGACACATGAAACATACTGTGTGCGCCAGCCCGGCCAGGTCGCTAGTTCCTTCAGAACGATGTTCGACCAGTGGTCGGCATGGACTAAAAGTCTAACATTTTTCGATTTCAAAAGTCCAAGTCCAAGTCTAATGTCCCCAAAAGTACAAAAGTCCAAGTCCAAGTCTAGACTTTAGTCACAAAGTCAGACTAAAAGTCTAATACATTTTTGGCGTAAATATTGACTTTATTGGGACTTTTATGACTGAAAGTCTAGATGTTATGACTTAAAGTCCAAAACGCCTATTTTTTGGCCATTTTCAAAATACCGTCTCTAAAAATTTCAGCCTCAATTTCGACTTTGAGTCATAAGAGAACAGACTTTAAGTCACATAGTCGCTCAGCCGTGTGAGTGTTGAACTAAAAGTCCAAAGAAGTCCAAGCATTTTTGTGACTATTGGACAATAAGTCTGACTGATAGTCCAATAGTCTGACATTTCAAAGCAGTGTTGGACTTTCAGACTTTTTAAACTTTGAGTCTTCCCTCCCCGCGAAAAAGTCCAAGTCCAAGTCTAAGCCCAAAAGTGTAAAAGTCTCAGCTCGAAAAAGTCTAGAGTCTAGACTCAAAAGTCTAATAAAAAAGTCTAAAAGTTTGCCGACCACTGTGTTCGATACAGATTACCCTAGAGTATATATGCCGATATGCGGTAGCAGACCCAAAACGGACAACTGTAAGTAATCGTTCTGTGTCCGAGCCTTGCTGATGTAGGACAGCCGAGTCTGGGACAGACGGCAGAGTGCAGACGGACAGTGGGAAAAAAAAAATAAATAAATAAAAAAAAAAAACACTGGCGGGGCCCTGGGCCCGCGGGGGCAGACTTCCTCTTTTGATGTTGGCCTCTGAAAAACCAGTGGGATTCTGTGCTTTACCTTCCGACGGGCCATGGGTGTGTGTCGTGATCCGTGATGTAAATCGTTGCGCAGTGACCTCGGCCGAAACCTGTACTGAAGTCTGGGGGGAAAGATGGTCGCCATTCGGGAAACGTTTACGGCCGTAGGCGAAAATCGAAACAAAAAACGCCGCTGTTTCCCGTCCAGAAAATCGAGACGAGTCCTCACCAGGATCAATCAAAGAATGTCCTTTTGGGAAGCACGGGCGGATTCTCGTGGGTAGGGGAAGCCTGCTCATCTCGCTGGTCGCGTCGCGCTGAGTGCAGTCAAACGCAGAATGCATCGTGTCATGTCCCGGATGCACACGTTTGATCCAAGCAGCCGAAGGAAGATAAGGGTAAAAATAGCCCTGACTGGAAGCAAAAGAAAAGAAGAAGAAAAGATCTGCTTCTTTTTCGTCTCATGCATCGAACGTACAGGTATGACTTCAAAACTTGAATCTCCCCTCCTTACCCACCTCCCCTTCCCTCCCACCCGCTCCCCGCCGCCTCGCCTCCGTCGCAACACGTTTCCTCTGCAGCTCTGCTCTGAGTAGCGCAACGTCTTCACCACCGCCTCCACCCGCTCCGCCGGGAACACTAAGAGCGGCCCGTCGAGCGGCGTCGTAGCGTGCTTGGAGCTCGGTCTCGGACATGTTCTCGAGTTCGGCGGGGTCGAGGGCGAGGTCGATTGTCGATGCGTTTCCTTTGCGCTGTGAGTTTGTCAGAAGGGGGGGGGGGGGGGGGGGAATCACAATCGTCAGAACAACATTCAAAGAGACTAGAATAGGCAGCCACAGGAGAAGGTATGGGAGACTCACTCGACGCGTCTCTTCCTGACCCAACACAGGCGCCGTATTAGCTCCAGCATTCCCAAATTCGTATCCCCGCTCCGACCCCATCAATCCACGCACACTCGTCTCCCGCTCCGGAATGACCTGGTACAAGCTTCTCGACTCTGCAGCAGAAGCAGATGCAGCAGGAGCGATAGAGGCCCGACCATCCTTCCGAATATCGAGGAAGTCCGGTGTCTCCAACCCTCCAGGCACAGTCGAGGTGACAGAATGTAAACCGCCGCGCGAATCATGAAGGGGCGTCTCAGCTCCCTCACCCTGTGCTCCCTCCATCTCTTCATCCTCATCTTCTTCTTCCTCATCTTCATCCTCCTCATCGTCGTCTTCTTCAGGCTCCAACTCGCCCCATCGCTCCCTCCTGACTTCCTCCGGTTCAAAGCCAGCGGCCTTCAAAGCTGCGTCGCCCCCTTCGTCACCTCCAGCCTGACTGAGGACACCGGGGAAGAGCGGGTTGCCCATTTCGTCTACGGGAGCTCGTCCCCACCCACCTGGATGGAAGCCCCACTGTGCGCCGGGGGGATAGGAGCGTTGAGACCTGGGATGCGGAGGTAGGGATAGGAAGGTGGTGGCCGAATCTCTGCATAGCTACGAGCCAAGGTGGTGGTGCAAGTGGTGGAATACTGAGCGCTTCCTTCAGCTCATTAGAGAGCTCGCCCGGTTTGCGAGCAGAGAGTTTGGTCTCGTACTCTTTGCCCTCGTAGTAGGTTTCTCCGTATCGGGAGAGGTTGGATGGAAGAGTCTGGAAGCGGAAGAAGGCATCGTGGAGTTTTTGGTAGTCGATGTCGACTTTTCCCATTTTAGGTTGGACGCGTTCGCGCGTTTTGGCTTTGAGAGTTGCTTCGGCTTCCTTCTCTTTGAGGGAGTCGCGGATGGCGGCGATTCCTGTGTCGGCGATGTATGCTGCAGAATGTGGATTGGAGTCGGTCATCAGTAGGAGCTGCGAGGGCCATATGGGCAAAGAAAAGGGAGCTCACATGGTAATTGATACGGCGGCTTCTCGACACCTCTCTTATTCCCAGGTATTCCCTCTTCTGCTGCCAGTGCACAGGGACCGGTACTGCATTGCGTGTGCTTTTGAGGAAGACGAGCAGCTGAGGATCGGCAGCTGATACGTCGACTCCCTCGACGACTTCCGGTTTCGCTACGAGTTGTTTGAGCTCAGCGACAGTGAGTCTACTGAGCTGACGCTGTTTCCGTTTGGAGAGGACTTGCTTCTCTCCATCCTCGTCATCTTCATCTGAGAGACCTTCGTCGTCGGAGTAGATGATCTCTCCCTTCCCGTCTATCCGCGCTCCTTTCTTCTGTTCGCCCTCGGCTTCCTGAGAGGCGGCAGCGGCTGCGGCGGCAGCTTCTTCCTCGACCTGTTTGAACTTGGCAAAGACGTCCGCTACGGCCTGGAATGCTGCGTCGTTCGTTATGGATTCGGAGTCGATGTCCATGGCGTCGTCGATGGATATGGATGTTGGAGGTGGCCCAGATGGAGGAGTATCCTCTGCTGTTTCTGTGTCTGCATCTGTGCTGGGTTCTTCTGTTTTTGGCTGCCTTCTTCTTTGCCCTTCGTTTTGCGTTGCGTGTTGGGAAGCGGGTGTTGCTGCTGCCATTTGGCAGTGCCGACGTTGACGCTGCTGCTGAGGACATTATGACTTCTCCACCTTTGTCCTTGCTGCCTGTCCGTTCTTTGTCTTGACCTCGTCGTTGTGGATGAGCTCGACGTCAAGATGGATGAGAGCAGCTCGACCTTCCCAAAACAGCGAGACCGGCCCGCACTTCCGGACGGCACCGGGAGAGAAAGGCTCCGAATCGCCGGAGTTTCCCAATCGCCGAACGGATGTCTAGCGCCGTCACAACTTGAACTCAACTCGCCCCGAACTCAGCCTCAGCACCTTCAGCATCAACACCAAGTAGAAAGTCGCCCTCAAAAAGCTACAAGGAGAACGCTCGCTGCCATTCTTCCTCTCCCTCCTTTGCGTCCACCATCTGATTCCACAGCAGCGACTTCTCTATCAAACACGTAACAAGAACAGGCAAAAGCGGTCAGACGGACAATGGCCATCTTCCGCAGAAATCCAGTAGGGTCTATGGACCCAGACCCAGCAACCACAAGCGCATCCGCAGCAGCAGGTCCCACACCCCTCCACGACTCTGCCTCCCACAACTCCTCAAAAGACAAGGGCAAGAAGGACAAGAAACTCACAGCAGCCTTCACCCAGCGCAAACCCGCCAACACCGCCTTCCGACAACAACGCATCCGAGCCTGGCAGCCCATCCTCACCCCTCGCTCCGTGCTCCCCACCTTGTTCCTCGTCGGACTGCTCTGCGCACCAATTGGAGCGGTCCTGTACTACTACTCCCGCCAGGTGCGCGAGTTCCGCATCGACTATACCGAATGTGCGACGACGGCGCCTAGGGACGGCCGACCGACCGACATCCCTTCGTCCAAGTACCAATCAACGTGCCCGGCGTCACAGGGTCGAACTTCTCCGCTCCTCAATGGGAGTACGTCGCCAATACGAGTTCTCCAAACGGGATGGCATGCAACCTCTACTTCTCCGTTCCCGTCTCGCTAGGTCCGAGCGTGGTTTCTGTACTACCGGCTGACGAACTACTACCAGAATCATCGGCGGTATATCAAGAGTATCGATTCGGATCAGCTGTTGGGGAAGGAAAAGAATACGAATGATTTGAGGGATGGGAATTGTAAGCCTTTGGGCGCGGACGATGTCACTGGGAAGCCTATCTACCCGTGTGGGCTGATTGCGAACAGCATGTTCAATGGTGAGTCTTTCCCCCCCTCACCCTGCTTTCCTTTCACAACTGCCTAACTCTCGGACTACTTCTGAATATAGACACCATCTCGGACCCCATCATGATCGGCCGACCGGCGAACCAGGCCGATCTCCCATACACGATGTCAGACAAGAACATCATCTGGCCGGCGAGAAGAACAAGTACCGCGTACCAGCGTATCAACCCGGCCAAGCGGACCCTCCACCATACTGGCGCGGCAGTGCACCGGCCGCCAACGGAGTGGTGACGCCATACTCATTCCCGGATGGGTACAATACGACGGTCTTCAATCCGATGGATGATGAGCATTTCATGGTTTGGATGCAGCCTGCTGGGTTGCCTACTTTCCGGAAGTTGTATAAGAGGCAGGACACTACTCCTATGGAGGTTGGCCGGTATCGGATTACGATCTTCGACAGTGAGTCTCGAGCCCTGTTCCTGGCTCATTATTTTGAAATTATGGACTGAGTAAAGCTCTTCTCCTTTTTAGCCTACCCGGTCTCCATGTTCAAGGGCACCAAATCGATCGTCTTCTCCACGTCTTCCTGGGTCGGCGGACACAACCCTTTCCTCGGTCTGGCCTACATCGCCACGGCGGGGTTGTGTATCCTGCTCGGGGTGTTGTTCACCGCCCGGCATCTGATCAAGCCGCGCAAGTTGGGCGATTTGAGTCTCTTGAGCTGGAATCGGTGAAGGGCGGGTGGACCTGCGGGGGGCGAACCTCGACGCTCGACAGATTGGGAACGGCTTTCTTTCTTTTTCTGTTTTCTTTGGAAGATATCGGCTACGCCTTCTTTTGCGCAAGGAATAACCCCCCCTCAAGTCTGCAAGATCGAGCCGGCGCACATCCAGCCCTTAGAGGCTCGTCAGGCCGACATCTCCCGTTCGCCAGGTCGCTTTTTCGCCCATCGTCAGTTCGCCGACTATCTTTTCTTCTGTGACACTGCTTCGTCTTCTTGTTCCTATACGCGCAACCACCACACTGTTTCCTGGGCAAGGTATAATCGATCGTTTTCCTCTGCAATACCCCCTGCCAAGCTGCTGTTACGCACGAGAGAAGTTCCACGCGCCTTTCTGTTGTTGTTTTTTAAGTTGGCAGGGTTTCGGTTGGTGGATCGGCTTGAGAGAATAAAAACCCTACTTGGGAAAAACTGAGGTGTTTTGTAATGGAGAGAGTGTGGGGATGATTACAATGCCAGTGGGGGGGCGATCATTTTGTAATTGGGGGTAGTGGAGTGATTTCCCCTCTGCGGATTTCTGCTTCCCTCACATCGACGCTCACCTCCATCCTCTCGATCCTCCTTTTCCTCCGCTAATACTTTCATCCTCCTCATCCTCTTCTCCTCAACACGCCCACACACGGCCCTCTTCCCTCCTCAACACCACATATCCATAAATGCGCACTTCAATCGTTCTCGCCCTCGCCGCCATCGCAGGCTCTGCCCAGGTGAGTCATCGATCTCCTGATGTAGCTGCTATTACTTGAGCTGACAGATCTGATTCCATGTTCGAACAGGCCCTCCCCCAACCCCAGGCCTCGGCTTCTACTACCGTGTCCCTACCCACGTCGTTCGCCACCCCTTCGTTCTCGGTCTCGAACACCTTCACACCCGTCACAACCTTTGAGACACCCAAGGACACCAAGCCCACCGTGATCACCGGCACCGGCATCAACGACAACCCATACACCTTCTCCTACAACGTCCCCGCCACGGCTGTTGCTACTATTACCAGGTCTGGGTTGGATGCGTCGTTGGCGTCGGCAGGATTCCCTACGAGCCAGAACAACTTGAACCTCCTACCCAGCACTTGCAGATTAACGCCGGCAGCTTCTCGGTTGGGAGGAACTTGGCTTCTATCATGTCGATCGGCGGGTTTATGGCTGCTGCCGTTGGTGCAGGTGCTGCCATGCTCATGCTTTAGAGAAGTGGTCTTCTTTCTCTCTCTCTTGAGTCGGTGTGGCGGTTGGAAGGAATGGCAGGGAAGGGAATAGAAGAGCGGCGGTTTGGGTGGCGGACCAGTTCTCGTCTTACTCAGGAAGTCCTTGGGGCTCGTAGGATGAACCATAGCCACCGGCCTCCGGAACTTAGCGCCCCACCCGCCCTTCTCCTTTCGCATGCAAGATCTCTCAAGGAAAAATGCACGAGCAACCTCCAACTCCCTCGCCCTCGCCCTCGCCCTCACTTTATCACCCTTCGCTATCTATTTCTACTCCACCCTCTCCTCAGCTCGAAACCTCCCATCTGGAAAAGCACAACGCGGAACCATCGACATCATATTCCTCTGCCCGGTCGAATTGCCGTATCTGGATGATCTTACGGATGGAACAAAAGCATCGAATCAAATTACCGCCGCGACTACAGCCAAACTCCAATCCTGTCCTTGACCGATCCCTCGACTTGTTTTCCCTCGGACGTGCACAACAACAACAAACAAACACTGGACTATGCAGAAAACCCCTCCTCCCTCCTTCGCATTACGCCTTTGCACCCTTTGCGCCGCTGCCTGCTCCGCCATCCTTGGAAAATTTCGTCCGTTCGCTTTCGGCCCCATCCTCGCCCTTCCTCCTTTTTTCCCTTCTGTTGCCTTTGTGGACTCTCCTTTCTTCTTTCGCTTTTGTCTTTCTCGTACGGCCTTGTTCTAACTCTACACACACTCTCTCATCCACACACTCTCTCCTCCTGGGGGAAGTACAAGCTCTTTCCCATGTATTTCCCTTTCCCCCTTTTCTTCGCTCTCCACCATCTTCCCAACCCATCCGGCCACATTGCACACTGAACTGTTGGACTTGTTCGTGTGTAGAAAGTGATGAAGATGATGACGCACAGACTGAGCGATGGTTGGGACGGGGTGTAAGCTTGAGGAAGTCTCTCGATCGAACCAGCCAGGTTTATGGAAGGTGACACCCACCACGACCCCATCGACCCCCAGCCGGTCTCTCTTCAACACCCAGGACATCCGGGTCCAGCTTCAGAACAGAGACAAAGAAAGCGAGGGAGGAGGAGCGGTAGGATATCGCAAAACAACAACAACAACAACAACATCGATGCCAGTGAGTTCGGACCCCGCTTGCCACCCCGAAGCATGCAGGATCCAGATATGTCTACAGAAGAACTCCTTCCAGCAAGAGTGAGTTTGTCCATCGCACAGAGAGTAGTGGAGAGAGAGAGACTGAACACCATTTGCTGTCTATGGATAGGAAGTGTGAGGGAGTGGTGATGGAGTTGTATCGATGTTGTGCTGCGTTCTATCGAGAGCGAGGGGAGGATGCTGAGGTCGATGCATGTCCGCTCCCTCGCATCGTCAGACGGAAGATCGAGCAGGACAGCGACAACAAGAAGCAGAACAAGTAAAGGACTCTCCCCCGAGCTCCCC